>CM056383.1:72296945-72348245 GCA_029718625.1 Synaphobranchus kaupii
GGATTTTTACTTAATAAAGGGAAGGACAAGGGATTTACGAGAGAGAGAGAGAGAGAGAGAGAGAGAGAGAGAGAGAGAGAGAGAGATGAATGAAAATCAGGTGAAAGGAATTCCCATGGGCTTAATGTGCTTCTTTTTTTTTCTTTCTTTTTAAGCAGATAAATGAAATAATTAGTAATTTTTCCCCAGTGGCTGACTCTTTCTTTTTTTAATTTAATAATAATTAGTTTTTTTATTTTTTTATTTTTGTTTTTTTAATCATGTAGGATTTCACTGCTGTAGGTGTGAAGAAAACAGCCCAGGCTTCCGGAAGGCAAGACCAGTTGCAGTTCCTCTGTTTGGCCAGCGGGGGCGACAGCGGAAGACCGGAGCTAGCGAGCTAGCGGCGCATCCAGGGCCATACATATTTATATGAAAGACGATCAAGCCGTAAGTGGCAGGAGAGTAGAGATCCTTGGATTAATTGGAGCGAGAGGTCCTGCAGGAGTTCCATCTGTGGTGCTGTGGAGTCTTAATTATAAACAAACCTTTCCCACTATTGACACTTCAGGAAACCTCAATGGGGAAAAATAAGGGGTAAAAAAAAAAATAATGTATAAAAAAATCGCAAGTACCTTCGGTTCATTACACACTTCAGATTGAACCAAAACAAGAGAGCTGATGAAACAGGGGAGCTGGTCAATCAATAACCACAAGAAAAAAATACATAAATAAAGTAATAAAGTGTGTGTGTGTGTGTGTGTGTGTGTATATATATATATATATATATACACAGTATAATGTTTGGGACAAAGACGTATTTTGTCTTGATTTGGCTCTGCACACTTTTGGATTTGTAATCAAACAATTCACATGAGGGTAAAGTGCAGATCTTCAGCTTTTATTAAAGGGTATTCATTTATAAATGTTGGTTTCAGCATGTACAAATTGTAGCACCTTTTATACATAGCCCCTCTATGTCAGGGCACCATAATGTTTCGGACAAATTGCTTCACAAGTGTTTCTGATAAGGTTTTACACTTGCTTCATTAGTGCAGGTATAAGAGAGCTTTCAGTATCTAGTCTTGGTTCTCGGCTTTGGATTGCCTTTGGAGACTGTTATTGGTGTTTGTCAACATGAGGACCACAGTTGTGCCAATGAAAGTCAAGGAAGCCATGATGAGGCTGAGAAATAAAATAAAAAAACTGTCAGAGACATAGGCTAAACCTTTGGCTTACCAAAACCGGAACATCATTACGAAGGAACAACTGTTTTGGAACATCATCGTAATCGCAAAGGGTCTGGTAGGCCAAGGAATACTTCTACAGAATTTTCACCATAATGAAGAAAAATCCAAATACCTGTCCTGCAGTAGTCAGTGACTACTGCAGAGGACTTCACGAACAGAACTATAAAGGCTATACTACAAGATGCAAACCACTAGTTAGCCACAAAAACAGGATGGCCAGGTAACAGTGTGCATAAAAAAGCTTGCAGAGTTCTGGAACAAAGTGTTATGGACAGATGAGACAAAGATCAACCTGTACCAGGGTGATGGAAAGAGGAAAGTGTGGAGAAAAAAAGCTCATCTGCGAAACTTTAATGTGGATGGATCACTTTAAGGGTTTCTCCTGATTTTTTCCCCCATAAAGTTCAATAGGAAAATCAGTCAGGAGAAATAACCCTTGCAGTGATCCATCCACATCTACTCCATATCTGGCCACAGAGTGATGGTTTGGGGATCGTTTGATACCTTAGACCCTGCATGACTTACAGCCATTTAGCCAGCCATGTGTTCCATACTGTACCAGTGTAAATTACAGCTGAATCTAGTCTCACCCCCCCAATTCCCATAGAGATCCATTAAAATGCAGAGAGGTTATAGTATCGCTTGTAACAGTACCTGAAAATAAGATATTGAGAGTCTTTTGATATTGATGGGTCACAGAATTCAGGAAGTAACAGCATGCAAAGGATATGCGACCAAATATTAAATATGATACTTTAAAAATACGTATGATCCAAGGGTTCACATACTTTTTCCAACAAAGCATTTAATGTTGGATAATTTTGCTCAATAAATCAATAATAAAAGAATAATGTTTTTTGTGTTTTTTGTTGAGCCGGGTTCACTTTATCACGTTTTAGGACTTAGGATGTGATCACATTTTAGATCAAATTTATGCAGATATACAGAAAATTGTAAAGGGTTCACAAACTTTGGAGCAGCACTGTATATACTGTATTCCTGGAATCCCTCCGCGTATTTCAGCGCATGCACGTGAAACCCAGCCAGTTACCACGGCAGCGTTGTCCATGGCTTCCGCCTGGAAGCAGCGAAAGAGTGAAAGAAACGCTCCGCCCTTTAGTTTACACAAGCCCGCTCGGCGTTCCGGAGCGGCTCTCCGCGGCATTTGCGGCATTTTGGGAATAATGTGCCAGCCAGCGCGCTCTTTTAATTCCGACCGTTTTAATTCCGACCTGGAACGTCAACCGTTAGCTGGCTCTTTGTGTAAGACCCCAGCTCCTGGGCACGTGTATTAATTGAGCTGGTAATTGAACAGTTGTCTTAATTAGTTCCAGTTCTGCGCTCTCGAGTGCTCGGGTTCTGGTTACTGGCAGAATGTGTTTTGTGTGTGTGTGTGTGTGTGTGTGTGTCTGTGAGCACATATGTGTGTGTATGTGTGTGTTAACATGGGGTTTTCAGTCTAGGTGAAAGTCTTCTCTATATCTGCTTCTGCAGGTTAATGTGCTTTTGAATGTTACATGACGCGACGCCCCCTCCCCCACACTCACACACACACACACACACACACACACACACACACTAATGTATGCAGAGTGTGTTCAGATAGATGGGACACTCACACAACAACACATTTACCCAGAAGCCCTGTAGAGAGAGGGGTGACAGCAGTGGTTCCCAAACTGTTTTCTGATTCACACAACTCCAACACCCCATCCACACACATACTGTATATACGTATCTGGTATGCATGTACAAACACACGTGCGCACACAGGTACGCACGCACGCACGTGTATACGCCTCTGTTAAAAATAACTAACTGTAGTCACAGAATAAGTCAAAATTAGATTACTCACCAGGTTTTTGGCCATGTGTCACAACATTTAGTTGCTTATTGCTTTATTCTAGTTGGGTTATTGTGATGTTCAACATGCAGTAGCCCACCCTTATGGAAATGCAATATACTGCAGTATATTTTAAATATATTATGAAGATAATTTTGATATATTTACAATATACTGCAGTATATTCTTTTTCCATAAAGCCACATTCACATATTTGAAAGAAACAACAAAAAAATAGAAATTAAACTTTTCTTTTTTCCAAAATTTAAAAACATTTCAGACGACCCCCCATCCTCCAATCAGGTGACCCCGCATGAGGTTCGCGACCCACAGTTTTGAGAACTTCCGGGTTAGAGGTCTTCGGGTCCGGGAGCCACATAAGGCCCGCATCCTACTCAGGAACCACAAACAGAACCACCAAAACCTTAAACCTGATGTAGGACCGGAACTAAAAGCAGAACACTAACTGGAACCAGAAACAGAACCTCAACACTTAGGAGCGGACCCCTTTTACGCCTCCCGTGTATCTCCCTCAACCGCCATTACACCACCATCACTAAACGCACAACACTGGCATATCCAGGGAAAGAGAAGGAATGGAGGGGAGAGGGGTGGAGTTCATAAGTTTATAAACCAAGGGCTCTGGGAGGAAGACTCGTCTCGCCTCGTCTGTAGGGAGGAAGGAGGAGAGAGCGAACAAACGGAGGAAGAGCGGCCGGGTTGGGCAGGGCCAGACGTTGCACGGAGAAGAAAATAAAGCGAAATTAACAAAAGAGGTTCGGCGATCCCTCGGATGGCCCTCGATTTACGAGCAGAGAGAGGAGCGGAAGCCTGGGGGGGGCGGGGGGAAGGGGGGGGGCGGGGTGGGGGGGGCTGACCTCTGCAACAGCTGATGAAGTTTAAGTGTGTCTGACAACAAAAAAAAAACATTAATAAAATAATAAATACAGAAAGGAAAATGGTAATTTGACTTCTAAACAGACATCCCTTCCACCCCCACCCCCCACCCCCCACCCCCCACCCAGCTCCTGCCACCCCTTTAAGATGAATTTTAATAAATCCACAGCAATTTGCATCCTTCACTTGCAACCAATTACTGCCGGCCTCAGAAAGAAGTACCAGACTTGGAAAAAAAAAAAAAAAAAAAAACTCAAATTGTCAAAAAAACAAAACAAAGCAACCCCCCCCCCCCCCCCCCCCTCTCCAACCCCAACACACAACCAACATCCAACACCCCCATGCAAAGAACAAATAAAATAGAGCAGGCCAGCATACAGTTGACTGGTCTAAGACTTACGATTTATTTATTTTATTTTAATTCACTTAGAAATTCACTTCAGAATAATTATTTCAAAGTGCTTTCGGTTTTTTTTTTTTTTTTTTTTTTTGCAGGACTGAGAAATTAGCTACTTTCTCGGCTAAATTATAACAGCAGCAGTCTTGGGTCTGGTAGGACAGTGATAAAATGGGGGACAGCGTGCTCCTGTACAACACACATCAGTGTGTTACACACCAACACAGCTCAAGTCACATATAAAATACACAAATTAGAAAGACGAGATGCAAAAAATGGATGCAGAAATCTACATTGAGTCTTTAGTTCGTAGAAAGACTTATATGTGCGTGCGTGCGTTCCGCTGGAAAATCAAAGCGCATTTTAAACGTGGCATACGGGGCATGGCAAACACCTTGTACCTGTTTGGCACAGAACACAGACACCTCCTCCTCCCAGACCTGCTAGCTAACAGCTTTGTGAATAGGAAGCGTTTGCACAAAAACTGCAACAAACAACCGCCCGAAACCATGCAAAAAAATCTTTTTTTTATGAATATTCAACGCGAGAAAACCTGAATTCCTCATTTTCACCTTCTTTCTCGTTCTCCTCATTGCAGCTTTTCTCCGCTGTATAATTAATGAGAGAAGCACAGGGGGTGTGAATTTGTTTGTGTGGCTAAATAAGAAACAGGGGGAAAACTGGGTGGGGTGGGGTGGGGGTGGGGGGTATGTACTGAAGAAAATACTTTTTTTTTTTTTTTTACTTTATTTACAAAAAAAATGAAAGTGAAGGGCGACTTCCGCCGTCTCCGCGGAAACAATGACAGGCAAGCTAGCGCTTTTGCCAGCGGCAGAAATAAAATAAAAAAATAAAAACAACGACAACAAAAAAAACAGCCAAGCTACATGGCATGTTCCCCCATGCGTGGGCAGTTTATACATGAGAAAAAACACGCGCACACACACACACACGCGTGTGCGCGCAGACAACCTCACACGTGCTTTAAGTTGACCTTCTGCCACAGCGTGGCATTGCATCCCGACACGTTAAGAGCACGCCAAACACGCCTCCGCCACGCTAAAGGACCGGTGAGAATAAAACGGCACGCGGCCCAGGCGCTGGCTGACAAACAGACAGAGGCTAATGAAGGACAGCCGTCTCGCGCGTACATTCTCCCATTAAACCGCCATTCCCTCCTGTCCTCTGCCCCTGTCCCGTGTCCCCCCCCCCAACGATTTGTTCTCCCTGACACCCATCACCCATCCTGTAATTTTCTGGACCTTTCCTTCTCTCTCTGGCTTGTTTTTTTTCTCCTTTTCCCTTTTCTGCGTGACGCGCTTTTAAAATGCATCTGTGCCATTTGCCTGGGAGTAGACAATCGGCTATTAAAAAAACAGAGAGAGAAAGAGAGAGAGAGAGGGAGGGAGGGAGGGAGGGAGGGAGGGAGAAAGATAGAAGCTGTGTGTTTGTGCACTAAACGGATATTCTGTTTTTCTTTTCTTTTTCTTTTTTTTTTTTCTTCTAAAGGTACACATATACCCCGAGGAATAGATTTGCTGGCCTAGAATCAGTTGTCAGAATTTGATATATTCAGAAGTTATGCAGAGAACAGTCTAGACAAATTCATGCTTTTTATGATGTTCTCTCTCGCCAGTGTAAAAGGGGGAAGGGGCGGGGGGGGGGGAGTGGGGGTTGCTGGTTCGCTGGAGGGGGACGCAGGTATGAATGAGGCAGAGCTACATAATGAAGAGGCCATCGGCACAGAGGTGCACTGGCCTGTGGTCCCTTTGCCTCCGAAACGGTGTTTTGTTAGACCCCGATCGCCATTCCTCCTGCAAAAACCAACTGCGCTCGGCCATTTTAAACCCCACGTTCCGTTCAGCCATGAACCCGCCAAAAACCTGCATCGCCCGTGCGCTCCAGCTGGGAACATGTCAACGTCTCTCCTGCTTTTCTGCTGACCACAGATAGTCTCTGTAAATATTTCTGATAAAAAATTTCGCTCATGTATTTAGGCAAATATCAGCGGTGGCTCCTGGTGGCCATTAGAATGCAGGCCACAGAGCTCCTCCCAGACAGCGTCTCGGCAGGAAAAGGTCAGTCTCTCCCCATTGATAAATACTGAGATACACACAAGCGCGGCCGAGTGGGAAATGGCACCGCTAACGCTGGCATTAGGCCTCCCAGCACTCCGCTTTCTGTCCGCAATCCATCTCTTTCTCCTTCTCGCTTTTTTCTTTTTTTTAATGCAACTTTGCATTTAACCGTGCCTTTGGAACACTGCACCCCATTCCATTATAGCTCGCTCTCTCGCTCTCGTTCTCTCGCTCACCCTCTTCCCCTCTCTCATCCTCCCTTCCCCTCCGCCTCTCTCTCACCCTCCCTCCCTCCCTCCGATCGCTAAAACTTTTTAAAAGCAGTGCGGGCAGATGTGTTAATGGTTGGTAGAACAGCAGGGCAGAACTGCATGTTAAAACGCTGCACAAGGTCACCGGGGTTAAACGCCCTCTATTCACCGGTTATCACAGAAGAGAAACCGTTTTGATGAGGTTGAACTTCAATTTTGGTTGTTGTTTTTCGTTGTTGTGTGTGTAATTTATTATTCTCATATATTCCTCTGTAGAAGATGTTCAAAGCCATCACCCCCCCCACCTGACACTAATGGTGTGCTAGGATTGGGGGGGGGGGGGGGGGCATTTCCACAAGAGGCCAAGATCTCTGCTGTGCTCCTTCAAGAGCGCCATTTTTGGACGGGCACTAATCTAGGCTGCAGTAGGATAGTGAATCCTATTAAGGCCCCATGGTCTGGTATGGAAGGTGGATTGTAACAGTGGGGAAACTGTGGCTGGTAGCTGTGCCCCTAGTGTGTCACCCAGGCACAAGGAGCTTCCAGTCAGCCAGGATGACAGCATCTCAACACAACCCACAATGGCGTCCACAGCAATTCCGCCCGTTCAGCCGTATACGTAACGAGCGTCATCCTCAGACTCGTGTCTGTGAGAGCTCGTCTGCGCGCTCCCAAATCGACGTTCCAAATTGGGGAGAAAAAGGTGGAGAAAGCATTTTTTTTTTAAACTGTTGGCTGACATGACTGGCCGACCACTGCCATAACGAGTTTCTACAGGCCTCGGTCAGCTTGGTCTCTGACTCACGACCGCACCCCCCCTCACCTTCATCCATCCCCACGGGCGCTGGCAGGTATGCCTTCCTGCCTTCATGTTCTATCAAAGCCCAGGGACCTAACCTGCACTGACACACGGCTCACTTGCCCCCCCCCCACCCACATCAGTGCACCTCAGCTGGGGCAGGCCTGCTACTCTAGCCCCAGGCTTCAGTCAGGCCCAAGCCGGGAGTTCCACACACAGAGCACTCAGGTTGCTGGCTCAAACGTGTGAATTATTATCTGCCCTCTCCTTCCCCTTCCCCCACTCCACTGCCCCAGCTCTCTCCTCCACCCGCCTTTCTACCCTCTCCTTCCCCTTCCCCCACTCCACTGTCCCAGCTCTCTCCTCCACCCGCCTTTCTACCTTCCCTCCATTTTTTTCTAAAACTCCCGCTCTTTCTCAGCTCCAGTGCTCTTCCCTTCGGTCTGTTTCCCCTCCTCTTTCTGCCGCTCATTCTCTCCATTTCCTAAATCCCTTCATCAACCAGCTCTCTGCCATCTAGACCCCATCTCTCCTTCCCTTACTCTATCACTCTACTCATCCCTCCGTTTTCCAAAGGCCCTCTTACTCCAGCCAGTGCTCTAGTCTTCAAGCCATCTTCCACCTCTCTCTCTCTCTCTCTCTCTCTCTCTCTCTCTCTCTCTCTCTCTCTCTCTTTCTCTTTCTCTTTCTATTTCACTCTCTCTCTCTCTCTTTCTCTTTCTCTCTCTCTCTCTTTCTCTCTATCTCTCTCTCTCTCTATCTCTATCTCTATCTCTATCTCTCTCTATCTCAGTGGAGGGTGTCAGGCCACTGGCGCTCGGTCCCAGAGGACGGTGGTGAACTCTTCCATGACTGCGATGCCGTCTGCGGCTCCACGTTTGGGGCTTCCAGGGGAGAGGGGGGGGACCCCCAACCCCCACCCCCCACCCCCAGAAACAAGCACCAACTTACCAAGGTAAAGAAAGAAACCCTACTGTGTGACAGAAAAGCAAGCAAGCAGGAACGGAGACAAAGCAACGGTAATACCGCCACGCCGGCGCTCTGGGGACACGTTTTTCTTTCTGATGAGAGCGTCGCGTAAACGCGCTCGCTCGGCGGCAGGCTGCCGCGTTCCGGCGAATTCCACGACAGCTACGAGACGAGCGTCTTCGCAGAAGCCCCCAACCTCATTACTACCCTGAAGTTTGATTAATTTCACTAATTATTGATTAATTTCATCCAATGTATCAATGTCACGATTCATTTTTTATTTTTTTTTGGGGAAAATAACCCAAGATGTAGCAGCTTTATTATTAATTGGGCTGCAAATGTGCTTAGAAATCTGTCAAATTGTGCACAAAGATGTGAAAAACCTCCCTTATGGAGGTCAAGCCATAGAGTCAAAGGGATTTTTGGAAAATATAATGTTAATGTTAAATATATTTCACAGCAATATGCATTTTTAAAATGTCATTAACTAAATGAAGATATGAAAAAAATCATACATTTAATGATATCTTGGCAAAGTGTTGCAATACCTTATTCTGATATTGATGGTATATTTTATTTAAATGTATTTTAATATATTTAATGTATTTTAATGCGCTTCTGTGAGGGATATTTTGGACTCAAAGTCCCATGATCCATCAGTACAGTACAGTGCAGACACTGTGACGTTTGTGTAGTCCGGGCTAGTGTTAGTTATATTTTTGTGTTCCTTTATGGGGAATGACATATGCTGGAGTGCCCTTATTCTGCAGGGACTCCCTCTGACTCGACAGCTCTAAACCCCGCCCACAGCGATTTGCCACCCTGTAAAAAAATAAAATAAAATAATAATAACAAAAAAGAAAACCACCCGCAGCTTTTGAACAATAAATGCTTTCATGTGAAACGGGGGGAGAGGGAGGAAAAACTGACACCTCTTTTCGATTTTGGAATCAGATTTTAGTGTGTGCGTGTGTGTGCGTGTGTGTGCGCGTGTGTGCGTGCGTGCGTGCGTGCGTGCAAGTGTGCGTGCGTGCGTGCGTGCGTGCGTGCGTGCGTGCGTGCGTTTTGGAATTGCAAAAAAAAAAAGCGTCTTTCAAAGGCGCACCATTTTCCCTTGTCAAGATAACCTTGCCTACCAGAGTTATTAATGGCATTCCTGTAACCTGCCATTTTTCTCCTGCCCAAACACCCCCCCACCACACACACACACACACACACACACACACACATAAAAGGTTAAGCCTCCCCCTCTTTGGCACAGTGACTGCACAGTAATAAACGTTGTTGTACACAGCGAACAGCTCTACAGATCCTGACACAGAAACAAAACACAGGAAAAAAAAACAACCTGCCATCAGCCCCCCCCCCCCCCCCACCCACCCAGGAAAGGTAGGAGTTGGCCGAGGGTTAATTTTGTTCTTGGCTCTCCCGGTGAGCGGCACAACCTTCTTGGATGGGAGGAAAAATGAGGGATGGTTGAAACAAACAGGAGCGTCGGGAACCTTCGCTTAAACAGAGTCATAAATCAGAGATCTGACACCAGCAGGAGCTGCAGCCACCACTGCTAGGCCTCTGCTTCTAATTCTCTCTAAACCCCCCCCCCCCCCCCTCTCTCTCTCTCTCTCACTTCCTCCCTCTCACTCACTCTCTCCCCCACTCATTCACTTTCTTCTTCTCTCAATTTCCCCCCACACTCATTCTCTATCTTTTTCTCCCTCTACCTCGTTCTCACTCTCTCCCTCTCCACCCGTCTCCCTCGCCTCCCTTTGCTATTTACCCTTCTGCCTCTCCATCTCTCTCCCCTCTTTCTCTACCTCTCTCTCATGCCTGCCTCCATCTCTCCCCTCTTTCTCCACCACTCACTCCATCTCTTTCTTACCCTCTCTTGCACTCAGTCTCTCCATTTCTTTTTGGCTTGGCTTTCTTTCTCACACTCTTTCTTGACTTCCCTTAAATCAGCTTCTTATTCAAGTTTAGACAATTCCACGACATCTGAATCGATATCCCTCCCTCAACATCGGTTTCTTCTACCCCTTCTTTTTACTCTTTCCCTTATTCATTCCCTCTTTCCCTTCTTACTTTCCTTGGCGTTACCCTCTCTCCCCTTTGGGCAATCTCCACAAACACTCCCATGGGCGACCCAAGAAACAGCGGTCGCCATTTTGGCTCCATTTGAATGCGCAAATGCCCCTGTCATTTATGCAGCTGTTGTTACGCTTTCCAGTTTCCTCTAAAAGGCTGAGCCCAGAGGCACAGAGGCACCACCAGCCCTGTACTCCAGCCACAACATGGCCGTCTGTGGCTTTCATACCTGTGTGTGTGTGTGTGTGTGTGTGTGTGTGTGTGTGTCCATACCTGTGTGTGTGTGTCTGTCTGTGTGTGTCCATACCTGTGTGTGCGTCTGTGTGTGTGTGTGTGTGTGTGTGTGTCCATACCTGTGTGTGTGTGTGTGTGTGTGTGTGTGTGTGTGTGTGTGTGTCCATACCTGTGTGTGTGTGTCTGTCTGTGTGTGTGTCCGTACCTGTCTGCGCATGGCTATGTGTGTGCACATACCTGTGTGTGTGTGTGCGTGTGTGTGTGTGTGTGTGTGTGTGTGCGCGTGTAAACCTGTTCAAGTGTGCATTCCTGATCCGTGTGTGTGTCTGTGTGTGTGTGTGTTTAATCGTTTGATGTAGGACATTGCATGACATGAATTTAACAGAGCCTCTTATGAAACGATGAGGCACAATTTGAGCAAACCGGTATAGCGTCTCAAGACAAAGCGGCCCATTCGCAAGCATTTTTAAAAATTATTATTCATTCAAAAAACAGACGAATCCTCACAAACAGCCTCAACAATAACGCACAGAAGAATAATAAAATCACAAAAAAGGACAAAAGAAAAACATAAAGGTCTCTGACTCTGCAAGGCCACACAGAATAGAGGCAGGCATGAGAGCTGCTTTTTGTCCAATCGATATTCTAGGCCATTCCGCCCCCCCCCCCCCCCCCCTCCCCAAGGGAACACACACGGCCCCAAACGCCCCCCCCCCGCCCCCACCCCCTCCCGGACTCTGCTTTCACACCCCAACACCCTCCTGAATGATTATGCCGGGGCGGACACGGCGATATAATGATGGCGTTGATGATGATGATGATGGTGGCGATGATGGTAATGATGATGATGATGATGGGGCAGGGGTAGGGGGAGGAAGGCAGGTGCCCGCTGCACTCGGAGATGGCGGGCTGGGGCGGGGCCGAGCCCAAGGGGGTCTCGTGTTGCGGATGTTGCGGCCCCCGGTCGCCGCGGATACGGCACCGCGCTGCGCTATTGTGGCGCGATTATGTAGGATAAGCACGGAGGGAGATAATCTTCCTGTGGGGGTGTTCATGCCTCTGAAGGATTGCGCGCGAGGGAAAGAGAGAGAGAGAGAGAGAGAGAGAGGGTAAAAAAGGGAAGATGAAGGAGGAGGAAGAAGCCCCGGTGGCAGTGATTATGAAATGGTCTGTCACAGATTAAAGCTGGTGGGAAACTCGAGCGTCGAGAAGCGCTCAACCTCCTACAGACAGAGGGGCTAGCAAGGATCTTTACCCAGAATACCTGGGGTTATATTCACCTCTCGCCAACCGCCACTTGCATATATATATATATACACACACACACACACACACACACACACACACACACGGAGGGGGAGGGGAATGCGATCCAAGTGGGCTTCTCTACGAGGTCCAACAAAAACAAAAAAAACAAGAGGCAAGCATGCAGGAGGGACACACGCACGCACGCACGCACGCACGCACGCACGCACGCACGCACGCACGCACGCACACACGCTAACAAACACAAACTGAGAGAAACTCACATTCAGACAAGCAGCATCCAGTCAAACAGGGGCTTTCAGGACATAAACCCCCGATTATCTGTTTATTCTGTTCTCTCTTTTTCCTGGAGAGCGCCTCGTGGGCCCCGTCTGTGGGGGGGGGGGGCATAGGGAGCCCAGAGAGGAGTCCTGTCCTTGTTACTCGTCTCCGATATGTTTCACGCTCTGTGACTCCCAAAGATGGGTGCACATTTATGGGTGGGGGTAGTTCTGATATTTCTGGAATCTTCCGCCAATTGATTGACGTGCGCAGACAGCAGACTTCTCCCAATCACACGCTCTCCTGTCAGACTGCCTCTGACTGCAGCTCAGGGGTTTTTTTTTCGGGGGCCTGAGGGGCCTGACACAGTTTGTTACGGGAGAAACCATCCGCTTTTGATTGACTGGCGAGGTAGGGGAGAACTCAGCGGCGGACCGGAGGGGTAAACCTCACTAACGGGAAACACGATCCCCGTCAACGCCATACGCTCACGCTCGTCTCCGCCTGACGCACGTGACGTGACTCTGGGGCCCTGACCAAAGCGTAGGACCCGGAAAGCGTGACTGGGACGGGCGCCCGAGAACGTAAGCCGCAGGTTCCAAACACACAAAATAAACTGCGTTCACGGAGACAAGCGACAGGATGTCAAGGTGGTGCAGTGACAGCAAGCTGCATTCCCAACGACAACAAGTAGCGGATTCAATCTTGCTGCTATTAGCGGATTCCCTAACATCTCCGGTATTGAAACTAAACGCTCAACCTCCCACCATTTCCATCATTGTCCAGTACTCCTCTGCGTGGGGGTTGCCAAAGATGCATGGCAAGAGCTTTTCAGATTTTCCCCGTTTTCCTCCCAATGTAGGAGCCAGTTGTAACCTAGTTGGAATTCCCCATATACTGCTGAGAATTCGCAGCGACAGAACCCTATTGGCCGGCGGTAGGAAGGAGGTTCCCACGTCGTCTTCAAGGTGCGACTCCTTGTGCCCTGCCCGTGATTCCAGCACCGCAGGGAGCCGCTACCTGCGCAACGATTCTCCTAGCCAAGTCCCCCCCACCCCAGGACCGGCCCACCCAATCTGTCGCTCCCTAAAGGCACTGGCCATACCCAGATGTTAAGAGCTTTTACATTAAAAGCAAGTTATGCTGGACCGTTTAAACTCATGAACAATCACTGCACGTGCATCAGTCAGTCATTCGTGTGGCTCTGTTCTGTTCCGATGTGATCACGTGGTGTAATAGTTTTGCGTTTCTGTCCGGGGCGTCTCATTTTGGATGGAAAGTCTATCGGGTGGCGATCTCCTTTCCGGTGTACGCTGCATGGGAGCAGGACAGATCCCGTTCACACAGACAGACGGAAGTGTTTAAAGATGTGAGTTATTACGCCACCGCGCTCAACATCACTGTGACAGCACTGTGAGCAGCGCGGGGTAATGCCCCGGCCATCGCCGTCGCTGAATGAACATAATCACACCTTTCTCCAGATTATTATATCATTGCTTTGTTCGTATACCCCTGACTTCTCATGCCTCTAAAGACTATTTAGTCTGTATATAATACAGGCGATGAGCAGGCCTCAACTGAATCACTGTCAAACTGACTCCTAGAATACGTCTCTAATGATCAAAACATGTCTGACCAATCACTGCCACCATTGTTGGCATTCACATGTCTGACCAATCACTGCCACCATTGTTGGCATTCACATGTCTGACCAATCACTGCCACCATTGTTGGTGTAGATCAAGGCTGTCAGACCCCGGTCCTGGGGGGCAGCACTGTGGGCTGGTTTTTAGTGCATTTCAACACTTAAGGGATTAGCTAACCAGTGACTTAAATTAAAGAGTCTACGCACCTTATTACCAAGGCCTAACTTGGGTGCTGGTTGAAAGGGGATCACTGCACAACATTACAGGCCTCCAGGACTGGAGTTCGATACCCTTGGCGTAGATGCTAGCAAATGATTTACAGTTATGAACTGTCAGAGACAGTCTCTCGCAGTTTGATGATTATTTCTATCATAATTATTGCAGAACAGATAGGCCCTTTAGGTCACCTTCCAAGGCTGGAGATGTGTCTCCCATCGGTCAAACCCATCGCGGGCATGGCTTGCTACACAGTGAAGCACGCACACTTGCTCTTCCACAGCAGATTCCAAATGATTCCTGTGGGGGGCGCTGGTGGGAGACCCGAGACAGAACGTGCCCTAATCCGATTCTGTGGGGCCGCTGTTTGGGGCAATTAGCGCGGGACACGTACGAGCCCATCTAATGGAGCCGCTGCCTCCCGGTTAAGCGCTGAGAGCATTTGTTTAATAAGCCGTGGCCTAATGCAATAAGGTGCCTATTTTCCATCAGACATAACAAAGTCTAATTTATGCTAGAGGAGAGGGAAGGGAAAAGACTGAAACAGTAACGGCAGTAAGATCAGGAAGAGGGTGTAACAGTAACAGAGAGCGTTAAGAGAAGCAGTGTAACAGCGGTAAGATCAGGAAGAGGATGTAACAGTAACAGAGAACGTTAAGAGAAGCAGAGTAACGGCAGTAAGATCGGAAAGAGGGTGTAACAGTAATGGCAGTAAGATCAGGAAGAGGGTGTAACAGTAACGGCGATAAGATCAGGAAGAGGGTGGAACAGTAACGGCGGTAAGATCAGGAAGAGGATGTAACAGTAACGGCGGTAAGATCAGGAAGAGGGTGTAACAGTAACGGCGGTAAGATCAGGAAGAAGGTGTAACAGTAACGGTGGTAAGATCAGGAAGAGGGCGTAACAGTAACGGCAGTAAGATCAGGAAGAGGGTGTAACAGTAACGGCGGTAAGATCAGGAAGAGGGTGTAACAGTAACGGCGGTAAGATCAGGAAGAGGGTGTAACAGTAACGGCGGACGAGAAGTGACAGCAGCAGTGTTTTATTTGTTTTTTTCTTCCCGCAAACTGTAGGAAGAAAGCACACAGAACTCCGACATGATGTGACTGATTCACTCGGCGGCTGAAATCTCTCACCGTGATGAATGGCCTTGGTGACACTCCGCCAGCGATGAGCGATGGGGTCCACTCTATAACACATAACCCCACCAGGGAGAGAGGTCCACTCTATAACACATAACCCCACCAGGGAGAGGGGTCCACCCTATAACACATAACCCCACCAGGGAGAGAGGTCCACCCTATAACACATAACCCCACCAGGGAGAGCGGTCCACTCTATAACACATAACCCCACCAGGGAGAGGGGTCCACTCTATAACACATAACCCCACCAGGGAGAGGGGTCCACCCTATAACACATAACCCCACCAGGGAGAGGGGTCCACTCTATAACACATAACCCCACCAGGGAGAGGGGTCCACTCTATAACACATAACCCCACCAGGGAGAGGGGTCCACTCTATAACACATAACCCCACCAGGGAGAGGGGTCCACTCTATAACACATAACCCCACCAGGGAGAGAGGTCCACTCTATAACACATAACCCCAACAGGGAGAGGGGTCCACTCTATAACACATAACCCCACCAGGGAGAGAGGTCCACCCTATAACACATAACCCCACCAGGGAGAGGGGTCCACTCTATAACACATAACCCCACCAGGGAGAGAGGTCCACCCTATAACACATAACCCCACCAGGGAGAGGGGTCCACTCTATAACACATAACCCCACCAGGGAGAGGGGTCCACCCTATAACACATAACCCCACCAGGGAGAGAGGTCCACTCTATAACACATAAGCCCACCAGGGAGAGAGGTCCACCCTATAACACATAACCCCACCAGGGAGAGAGGTCCACTCTATAACACATAACCCCACCAGGGAGAGAGGTCCACTCTATAACACATAACCCCACCAGGGAGAGAGGTCCACTCTATAACACATAACCCCACCAGGGAGAGGGGTCCACTCTATAACACATAACCCCACCAGGGAGAGGGGTCCACTCTATAACACATAACCCCACCAGGGAGAGGGGTCCACTCTATAACACATAACCCCACCAGGGAGAGAGGTCCACTCTATAACACATAACCCCAACAGGGAGAGGGGTCCACTCTATAACACATAACCCCACCAGGGAGAGAGGTCCACCCTATAACACATAACCCCACCAGGGAGAGGGGTCCACTCTATAACACATAACCCCACCAGGGAGAGAGGTCCACCCTATAACACATAACCCCACCAGGGAGAGGGGTCCACTCTATAACACATAACCCCACCAGGGAGAGGGGTCCACCCTATAACACATAACCCCACCAGGGAGAGAGGTCCACTCTATAACACATAAGCCCACCAGGGAGAGAGGTCCACCCTATAACACATAACCCCACCAGGGAGAGAGGTCCACTCTATAACACATAACCCCACCAGGGAGAGAGGTCCACTCTATAACACATAACCCCACCAGGGAGAGAGGTCCACCCTATAACACATAACCCCACCACGGAGAGGGGTCCACTCTATAACACATAACCCCAGCAGGGAGAGAGGTCCACTCTATAACACATAACCCCACCAGGGAGAGAGGTCCACTCTATAACACATAACCCCACCAGGGAGAGAGGTCCACTCTATAACACATAACCCCACCAGGGAGAGGGGTCCACTCTATAACACATAACCCCACCAGGGAGAGGGGTCCACTCTATAACACATAACCCCACCAGGGAGAGAGGTCCACTCTATAACACATAACCCCACCAGGGAGAGAGGTCCACTCTATAACACATAACCCCACCAGGGAGAGAGGTCCACTCTATAGCACATAACCCCACCAGGGAGAGGGGTCCACTCTATAACACATAACCCCACCAGGGAGAGAGGTCCACTCTATAACACATAACCCCACCAGGGAGAGGGGTCCACTCTATAACACATAACCCCACCAGGGAGAGAGGTCCACTCTATAACACATAACCCCACCAGGGAGAGAGGTCCACTCTATAACACATAACCCCACCAGGGAGAGGGGTCCACTCTATAACACATAACCCCAACAGGGAGAGGGGTCCACTCTATAACACATAACCCCACCAGGGAGAGGGGTCCACTCTATAACACATAACCCCACCAGGGAGAGAGGTCCACTCTATAACACATAACCCCACCAGGGAGAGAGGTCCACTCTATAACACATAACCCCACCAGGGAGAGGGGTCCACTCTATAACACATAACCCCAACAGGGAGAGGGGTCCACTCTATAACACATAACCCCACCAGGGAGAGGGGTCCACTCTATAACACATAACCCCACCAGGGAGAGGGGTCCACTCTATAACACATAACCCCACCAGGGAGAGGGGTCCACTCTATAACACATAACCCCACCAGGGAGAGGGGTCCACTCTATAACACATAACCCCACCAGGGAGAGGGGTCCACTCTATAGCACATAACCCCACCAGGGAGAGAGGTCCACTCTATAACACATAACCCCACCAGGGAGAGGGAGGGAGAGAGTGTGTACAGGTACAGCAGGGTGGTTCTGTTACGTAAGTGTCAGTGTCAACAGCGGGCATCGTTTGCTCTTTAACTTATTCGCCAAGGCCCACGGAAACAGGCTGGCCTGTGATGTCATCTGTCTCCCTGACGACCGGGTGTGACTATGCCACTACCCGATCGATCTCTCTCACCACACCGCATCGGTGTCATCGCCATGGTTATTACACCCATCACTGTAACTGTAACTCCAACCACCCCCATCCTTCACAATGCGCTCACAAACGTACACAAACACACACAAGCTAACATGTTGAAAAGACAGGTTCCATCGCAGCTGCCAACATTTATACAAATACCGTTGGGGCAAGAAAGCAGTAGCGTTTGAGCGGGAAAGAGGAGAATGGTAGGGCTGCAGCGCGCGAGACACCAGAACCTATATCTGGAACTATGTAAGGTAACAAGGTGCAGTCTGGGTAATGAAGTTGTATGACATGTCAATGGGAGGACTCAGAATGAATCGTTATGGACTACAGTACAGTGACTATTGTGAGAATGAGAGAAAGAGTCTCACAGGCACTTCAAGCACTGACACTGACACACACACACACACACACACACACACACACACACACACACACGCACACACACACGCATACACACAAGCATATCTATACCATACCATTTAATTTGCTTATATCAACACCCAAATGCAACTTCAACTTCACACGCACGCCTTTTCAAACACTACACCCATGCACATGTATGTACACACATGCACACAGTCCTGATCAGGACATGCGGGTGCAGCGCTGATCAGGACATGCGGGTGCAGCGCTGATCAGGACATGCGGGTGCAGCGCTGATCAGGACATGCGGGTGCAGCGCTGATCAGGACATGCGGGTGCAGCGCTGATCAGGACATGCGAGTGCAGCGCTGATCAGGACATGCGGGTGCAGCGCTGATCAGGACATGCGGGTGCAGAGCTGATCAGGACATGCGGGTGCAGCGCTGATCAGGACATGCGGGTGCAGCGCTGGCCGGCGAGCGGGAGAGAGAGAGAGAGGCCGCCGTTCCTGAGAGCTAAAGCGCCGCTGACCTTGGGAGCAATTAACATGACCAGCAAGCCATGAGAGGACCGGAGAAGCACAATAACAGCCAATCAACATAGCCGGCGTGCGGACAGCCGGGGCCCGGGGAGGGGAGGGGCCGGCGTGCGGACGGGGCCCGGTGAGGGGAGGGGAGGGGCCGGGGGCCGGGAGAGCGAGAGAGAGACGAACACATCGCCCTAATCAGCATTCAGCGAATGATCGAACTCAAGGCACCGCGCGCCGCGAGTGTAATATTGCACCGGATGGGCAATGCAGAGTCCGGGCAGTCAGCGCACTTACTGAATCAGCTGCAAAAACAACCGGTTGGGCATGTTAAAGCTGGCATCTCTGTGTGTGAGCATACACACACAAAATGGTTGTCATATTTTAAAGAGGAGTAGTCTATATGTCATAGGCTACAATAAGTTAAACAAGTGCAAGGCGGCCCCTTACATTGATTATTCAACACATCACATCTGAAAGTGAAATAATATAATATCCCCTTTTACATTTTCCTGCATACAATAGGTGTTTTAAATTTTTTGTTTTGTTTGTTTCTTTTTAATGAGTAATCTCTAAATGCTTAAATTTAGTAATCTCGAAACTTAACTCGTGTTAACCTGCAAATCCAATTCAATTTTGAGTGCAACGTTTATAAGAAGTTAGCGGCCTTCACCGCCGGTGTTTAGCGCAGGGGCACGGATCAGATTGTTTTCTATAAGTCACCTCTACGGGGATTGTGTTTATCCTGCCGATTGATTTGTTACGTGGGTATTAAGTGGAGCTGAAATCAGAGATCAAGCCAGGAGGCGGCCTATGCCCTTCTCCCCAGAGAAACCTCAGATGCCGCGGTGAGTAGAAGATCAACTGCGCAACTCTGTGAACCGCCTTTCCCGCCAGATCATAAAGAAGACATTACTATCTATCATTTTACTCTCTCTGTTTTTTTTTTATTATTATTATTTTACACCCTTCCCTCCCGCTACCAAGTTCCCCACCGGCAATAAACCTGTCTGATGCTTACATGTTTAATAATGATCAAATATGTTTACATGCGCTATCAAATCTCTATATAATACCGTACTGTGATTTCAGGAGCGCGCATCTGTATAATGCTAAATACTCTGTATATGCAGGAAGGAGCAGAGCTTGGAGAATCCTTACGGAGAGTTTTATCCTTTTGAGTTTTTTTTCTCCTTTCCTGAAATTAAATAAAATAAAATAAAAAAAGACGGCGCGAATCGCCCGCGTGACTCGTCTGTTTCATTTCCACTCTTGGGCTTAATTACAAAGAGCATTTCAATTCAATGTGGCGGAAAAAAATATATATAAAAAAACAAATAGAATCCAGAGTTCCTTTATTTCATTAGATGAATATTTGCTCCCACTACACACTGTGTATGGCGAGCGCCTGTCTGTGTGCTTTGCCGTGTGCGATGAGCGCTTGCGTGTGTGTGCACGTGTGTGTGCTGGTATAACTGTCCTTATCTGTGTGTGCGTGTGTATATGTGTGTGTTCCGTGGGAGGGAAGTTGGAATTGTAAAGTGACGCATAAAGCCAGCGCTATATGGATTAGAGGAGGAAGGGAATCTATTCAAACACACGTCGTTTCGTTCGGGTCTCCCACATAAATAGCCTGTGGGATGCGAGTTCCTGATGTCATCAGTCGCGTGGCGCTGACTCTTCGTTGTCCCAAGTATTGCGCGGCTCTCCACCTGCACACGTGAGCACGCCACGAGCCCCGGACTTACCCCGGCGCACACGCATCCACGCACTCAATCAACTACCCCAGGTCTGCTACTATGTCCTTCTACCATAGGGCAACGGCCATCTCATTCTGGAACTAAAATGACAGGTTTATTTATTTATATTCCAAACCCTATCAGGCACAAACAAATTAAGTTTAATAACATGGGGTTGGAAAGGGAGGACAATTCTCTTCACACCCCTGTGCCACTGTGTGTGTTTCCTTATCCCCCTTCCTCACCTGACTCCTCCTCACGTGTGTATTCAGGTACCTGAGGGGAACTGGCCACCAGCAAGCCGCAGAGAGCCAAGCAAAGGCCCAGAGCCAAATACACTGTCCAAATCTGAGCCCCATCTACTGCGTTCTGTGTGCTGTGTACTAGCATGCTGCTTACTGCATACCGTTTAGTGGCATGCAGTATGCAAAAAAGTATCCTCCATACTATTATCAGCGAAAACCCAGAATTAATTATAATAATTAAGAATATATTAAGAACACTCAATTTTCAGAACGGTCGCATACTTAACAGTTTTTAAAAAAAAGTATACTCAACTGGCATACTCAGTAGTAGGCAAGTTTGATTGGACACGGCCCGAGTCGACCAACCTTCCTTCCTCTACTATCTACATGGACCCTATCAATGCAGCATCTGAGCATAGGGCTGCTGACCTAGGATCAACTTTGCACTTTAGCTCATAATAGGATACACACAGTGGATAGGCCTAAGATTATCTAGGAAAACATTATCCCCCCCACACTCTCAGAAAAAAGGGTTCTTTGGCTTGGCTCCATAAGGGAACCGTTTTTAGTTCTTTATGGAACCATCTATGGTCAGTGCGAAAATTGTGAAAGCTCCCAGATTGAACCATTTTGACCGACAAAGAACCCATGAACTAGATAGGGTTCCTTTATGGAGACACGGAGGGGCCTTTTATAACCCTTTCTTCTGAGAGTGTAGATAGGGTTCCTCTATGGAGACACGGAGGAGCCTTTTAGAACCTTTTCTTCTGAAAGTGTAGATAGGGTTCCTCTATGGAGACACAGAGGAGCCTTTTAGAACCTTTTCTTCTGAGAGTGTAGATAGGGTTCCTCTATGGAGACACAGAGGAGCCCTTTAGAACCTTTTCTTCTGAGAGTGTAGATAGGGTTCCTCTATGGAGACACGGAGGGGCCTTTTAGAACCCTTTCTTCTGAGAGTTTACTCAGAGAGTTTATACCACAGCCACAGAACGCCAACATTCATACCACCTCCTTGTCATTTACCAACATTATTATATATTTTTTTACAGTAAATGCCGTTGTAGATGATTAAGACACTTTTTTTTAAGCCGTGGGGTGGTTAAATCAGTGTCCCACTGCCCTTGCTGGAAAGCTGAAATGGGCTTTATCCACAGAAACCTCCTGAAAAATGCGTCGTCTGTGTAGCGCCGAAGCCAGTTTGTGCCACGGATCACGGCGTGGAAAAGCGAGCACTTTATCAGAATGAAGATAAGCTGCAGAGGAGCGATAAGTCACAGACTCTGAGTGACTGTGCCATGGACTCTGTGAGTGACTGCGCCATGGACTCTGTGAGTGACTGCGCCATGGACTCTGTGAGTGACTGCGCCATGGACTCTGTGAGTGACTGCGCCATGGACTCTGAGAGTGACTGCGCCATGGACTCTGTGAGTGACTGCGCCATGGACTCTGTGAGTGACTGCGCCATGGAAGGATAGAGTCCAGCCTAACACACTAAACAAAGCAGCCCAATCCTCACAGTGGGCTATAGTCTCCATCAATCCAAGAGGCAGGCAGGGGTGTCATCAAGACATGAATACATTTCACTGAGCGGAGATATTCTACAGAAGAGAGACAATTCCGTACTTTCCAACGTCTTGACACTTGGAATCCGCTAAACGAAACTGGAACGATGTCAAAATAATTAGACCGCAGCTCACCTGGAACGTTGTTCTCTGGTGAAACCGGCTACATGTGGTTTTTCTCTGGCAAAGCAGTGCAGATATACCTGTGCGTGTGTCTGTGTGTGTGCGCGCAAGCGTGTATGTGTGTTTGTGTGTGCGCGTGAGTGCCGGCGTTTGTGCATGCATTCGTGTGTGTGTATGTGTGTGCAAGCATGCATGTGTGTGCGTATATGTGCATGTTACTGTGCGTGTGTGCACGCACGTGTATATACGCATGTGCGTGCATGTTCGCATGTGAATGTGTGTAAGTGTGTGCGTGCGCATGTGTGTGTGTTTGTGTGTGTGTAAATGCATATACGCGTGTGTGAATGCATGTACGTGCATGTGCGCATGCATATATTTGTGTGTGTTTGTGCGCTATGCATGTGTATGCGAGTGTGTATGTGTGTGTGTGTATGCGCACGGGTATATGCGCATGTGTGTGTGTGTGTGTGTGTGTGTGTACATGTGTGCGTGTGTATGCGTGTGTGTGTATACATGCGCGTGTGTGTATACATGTGCGTGTGTGTGTGTGTGTGTGTGTGTGTGTGTGTGTGTGTGTGCGCATAGGTATATGTGCGTGTGTGAGCATGCATGCTCACACATGTCATTAGTGTTGGGTACACACAGGGGCCTGGTGCGCTTCTGGGCCTGCTTACCACCTGCAAACAAGATCTGGCGGAATTAGCGAGCGGGAAGGAGAGTGTGTGGCCTTGAGAAACGCAGGCCTGCCCTGCAGCTACATTATTGAGCAATGCTAATACCGCCCGCGCGGCCGTCTCGCTCATTTGCTTCTCGTCATCCTAATCTTCCGAGCAGCCTCGATTTGCTTCTCTCCTTTTTATTTATTTTTATTTTTTTTATTTATTTATTCATTAATTTAAAACCTCGCCCCGCATTCCGCTTCCATTTCGTTTTTGAATTTCTAAAAAACCCCACAACGAGGAGCATTTTCCCTTTCAAGGTCTCCGAAGCTCGGTAAAGAGACTCTCCCCCAGATTTAATAAGCCGCGGGGGGGCGAGGAGTTTAGGCCGGTGAGCTGGTAACGAGATGCGGCCCGTCTCCCCTCACCTCGGCCTACTCACCCAGCTTTATTCTTCTTAATTGGTCATTAAGCGTAGTTGTTTGCGAGCCTCGCTAAATCTTTAAACAGGACGTTAAATAATGGAAAAGGTTTGTCACAGACATCGAGCCCATGGGTGACGGGAAGAGAACGCGTAGCGTTTTTTATCGTTATCACAGAAATTAGGATCTCTGACAATAATAATAATAATAATAATAATAATAATAATAACGGCTTCATTCGTTTCGCGACTCGTAAAGTTGGCATAAAATATAATACCGTAAAGATTTCCCACCATTTTTCTTTTCCTTTTGTATTTCTTCCTCAAAAGAGGAATAAAAATTAAAGTTTTTTTTTTTGTTGTTTTTTTGGTTTGTTTTTGGCTTCCTCGCTTCTCTTCAGCCTCTTTACTGGGGCAACAGCACCCAGTCAGATTGACACACACAGCCGCACAAAATGGGATCACAAAGAGTCGTCTTGTAAAGGAGCGGGGGCCCTCAGATCGAGAAGGCTTACAAAATGAGACGTACAGAGGACTCAACTCGGGCCGAAAGAGATTGAATTTTATAGAGCCGCACGTGCGACGGGTCCCTCGTTCCTACACAGCCGGTGGAGGTAGCACCCCCCCACCCCCCACACCCCACACCCCTGTTAAATTCAATTCCCATGTTCCCTTAGGAATGGGGACCCGTTTAAGACTGACAGCAGGCTGAACACTGCAACAGGTGTCACACAAAACACACACAGGCATGATCACACACACACACACACACACACAAACAAGGACCAGCCGGCCTCCCAAACAGCAGTGATTCTGTTATACTTGCATGACTTCTCATTTATTGATTTCAGCCATGACCCACCCACCCCCCGCAACTGAAGACCCCCTTTTATTTTCACTCATCCCTTGTATGTGTGCATGTACGGAAAATGCCAGCAGTTGGTGCATTAAGAGCGGGTGTGAGAGAGAGATTTTGGGGTGCGGAGGGGGTGGGGGGTGCATGACATCTGTGTGAGCACACAAAGCCCCCCCCCCCCAAAGCCCCCTTTGTGGAGTATCAGTTCTGTGTGTCAATAATGGTGCAGTGGGGTGTGATGGGACAGGCGTGACTGAGTCTACCCCCGAATCGCCACCCCGCCAGTCTCTGACCCCGTTAACAGCCCCCCCTCCCTCTCACCTTCTGTCTGTCCCCAGCACCCCCCCCCCCCCTCCCCCTCCTCTCCCCTCCCTCCTATTGTCCCCGCTCCCCGGGCCCGGCTCGCGATAAACAACAACGCCGTCGCCTCCACCTCCCAAAAGTATGGCTGCGTTTCCCGCTGTGGTTCACCAGGAAAGGTGATGCGGACTCGCATCCCCCAAGAAATAACCTATTATAAGAAAGGGAAAAGTTCAGAGGGAAATATCAATATGCATGCTTTTTTTTTTTTTGAGTGGTTCTGCGTTTTCTTTAATAATAAAATTATGAAAAAAACTACTTTGAATTAAGGAGTGAAAGGAAAAAGATGGGGTCCAGAAACAAGATTTAAAAAAATGTACTCCCCTTCTTTGACCTATGAAGTAATTTTCTGACGATGAACCGTGAACCTCATCGTCTCTGCTGGCCAGTTTCTGACTGCCATCTGCAGGCTGTTCTCAGTATTGCACTAGATTATAACTGTTATGCCCTTAAAGCATATGGTAATCATTGCTTCTTGTTAAAAAAAAAAAAAAACCTAACACACTTCTTTTTTTTTAACCTAAAACAATCGAAAGAATTGCTGACTTCTGTAATTTATTAATTGGGAAGCAAATGATTATTACACATTAAAAATAATTGTTGTTAAAAAGACCTAAATTACAGCTTGCAAGGTTTTGCCACAATAGATCAAAGGATACACGTTCTGTTGTTTCCTTTCTGAAATTTATCCTGAAGTTAGACAACCGCCTTACAAAAAAAATGCATTTTTATTTAATTGTATTTCATTCCGTGTCAACATGTCATTGAGGTAGGCTACTCTCTAGCAACAGCTTTACAAAGGTCAACCACCCCTTTTAACAAGTACTTAGCGACTGAAAACCAATTTGCAAATGTATTTAAGTCAAATCTGTCATTCAGAAGTAGGAGTACCTAAAATCGCTGATTAAACCAGAGCAAAAAAGACATATGAAGAGGAAGCTCTGTATTGCCTTATTGTTGGGAGCGGGGCGACCACACATTGCTATTAAACGAGAATTAAACGGTTAGCGGTGTGCGAACACATTGGTGTCGGTATAGGAACTTTTAAAATGAAAAAAAAAAACGTATGTATTTGAATGGCCCATTCCACAATATCTGAGAGTCACTTGGCGGCCTCAAGTGATTCGTTTAATAATGTATTACACTCCGTGTTTATTATTTACTGTTTACATAGCAAAAAATGCAGCTGCGTGGGGGTGGCACTCACCCGGCGTCGTCTGAGGCGCGAGCTAACGGGAGGCTGTGACGGGCCGGGGGATAAGAAGGCGCGGCGATTTTCTTTTCTTTTCTGCCCCCTTTTTAAGAAAGAGCCTCGCGCACCAGAGTGAAAAATAAAAGGCATGTCGGTTCATGTGTGCCGTTGTAAATGCATCCTAAGGTTGTCAAAGGAAGGGGGGAAAGCGGAGGAGGCGGGGGTGAGCTTTTGAATATTAATATTAATATTAATGCGGATGGATAACTGGTGACCACTGAGCCGTTTTTCCGCAACCCCGCTGTCTTTCTTTTTCAGTCACTTCTGAGCAGTCTCGTGCGCGGCGAGCGGGCGACAATGAACCGACGCCTGGAGGGCAAAGGGTGGCTCTCACGCGCTCAGAACGCGTTGCATCGGCGGGCGCGGACCACATTCTCATAATTTAGAAGTAGGGGAAACTTAGCGGCACAATATTAAAAAAAATAAAAAAACAAAAACGTTTATGTACAAAACAATATAAAATATAGACTACACAAGCTTTATTTGTACTGTTTATGCCTCTTTTGTTGTTTTTAGTTAGTTTTATTCAAGAGCACTCCATTGGTTCCATCTCGTTATGAATACACTTCAGCTCTCGCAGTAGCAATACTGTCTCCAGATATGAGAATTCATTATATTGTGATTGTTTCCCTCACCCCTCTTATTTAGTATTTTAATAATAAATGGGCATACTAGCGTAAAGCAGTAACTGCGCAGCTTCCTAAATTTGAGATAGTTTATCTCCTTTGCTTTGAGCGTTGGATGCGTGCGCCCGGACTCGTCTCCGGCAGAGAACGCGCGCGGACCCCGGCACGCTATTTTCCAACCCATAAAACGAGTGACTTCAAATGCGAGCTATTTGTTTGGGTCCGTTACCGTGGGAATAAGCGGAGCGACTGCGAGGGGATTCATTAGAATTCCTTTCAAGTTTCTTTTCGGCGCGGCCTCCTTGTGTACGTCTCTCTCGCGTGCTATTCCCTGACCCTGCCTCATCTCTATGGGATAGGGAAAGAGGGCGGGGGCAGCGGGGTGGGTACACCCCAAAAACACTGCCACCCCCACCCGCCTCGCTGCACCTCCCACGTGGGGGGGAGGGTGGGGGTAAGGGCGGGGTTCCCGATTCCTGGGGCACTGTGGGATGAGGCGTAGCAGTGGGGGGTTTGGCAGAGAGGTATTAGAGATGGGAGGCTGGTAGTAAGGGAGATAAAAAGCAGTATTTTCAGTTATTTTTTTGTTGGATGTATCCTACACAGCCTCGCCTACCCAGGAAAGAGCAGCCCTGGGATTTGACCTCCACCACAGAAGAAGAAAGGCGCTGTCCCTGCGACTCGCACGCCTGCACCCAAGGCGTGCCTCAGAGCCCCACTGCATTGTGGTCTTGCACACACCCTAAATAGGCAGCGGCAGCACCAGTTGGGCTCTTTAGAGCTTAAACAGCGTGCATGCGCTGCACGCCACAACCCTGGGTCCATGCAGCTAGCAAAGTCACAGATCCGCAGTGTCTTAAAAGCCTGAAAATACAACAAGACCTGCGATGGATTTTCTGCAAAGTTTTAATCATTAGGCCTACATTACAGGCATTTAGCAGACACACTTATCCAGAGCGACTTACACATCTATGGCATTCTTTTTTTTTTTTAAACATAGTATCCATTTATACAGCTGGATATTTACTGAAGCAATGCAGGTTAAGTGCCATGCTCAGTGTCCTACCTGGGAATCGAACCTGCAACCGTTAGGATACAAAGCCGGCCGCTCAACCATTATACTACAGTGCCACCAACAATCGTTCTGTTAATCATTCTGCTGTGAGATGAAACCAAGGCCCTAGGCCGAACACTAGCCACACAGGTTCCTTTGTGTTGTACAGTGGCCAAAATAATTCAACATATTACATCCTGCTCCATCTTCCCCTGCATAGATCTGAAGCAGTCACAAAGACCCAAGCCAGTCTTAATTGTTTAAAGGCCCACACGCATCAGCATTCTTTTCCTGGTTTTAGTATCTGAAACGGCCACAAAACGTTAGCAAAGAGCAGCGACGTAGGTTCTTTAAAAAGTCCGAAACTCCACCCGCTGTCTGTACACATTCGGATTGCAGCTCCGACAAATTATGCAAAAACATATGTCATATCACGTGGGAAATAGTTTTACTAAAAGAAAAATTTTAACCTTAAAATGTGCATTCTTCGACCAAAATTGCAATTTTTGACTTGAACCAGTAGGGAACAGACTTGAAAAGCTCCAGGATGATATGAAAAGCTCAAAAACACAAAAAATATGCGTGTGGGCCTTTAATCGCATTATGATGTTTTTGATGTTGTGTGGTGAGCAGCACAAGTTATATTCCTACATCATCATAGCTTAAATGGCTATGTATTTGCATTGCATTTTGCTACAACGTGTGCTAATGTTTGTAATCCGAATGTTTGTAATATGCACATTTAATTTCAACACCCTTTTTTTACAATGGGTGTAATGAGTATACCTGATTAAACCTGAATCTGCGTTAGCTTACCTTTTGAGTGTACCTGAATTAGTGTAATGTTACCTGAGTATACCTGAATTTGTGTTTTTACCTTTGAATATACCTGGATTTGTGTTACGCTACCTTTGAGTATACCTGAAACAGTGCTGCATTACCTTTAAGATGCACCTGAAGTGCAGGGACTGGGCTGTGTCGGAATCAGCACCCTTCCATACTATTATGTAGGCTTGTTCAGTAGACAGGACGAAAAAGTCGATAAGTAGGCAAAATTTTCTCTAAATGTAGTATACTTTAAACCCCTGTGTGATACACTTACTTCCGGAGTTTCGCTGAGTACATTCAGGAGCAAACTTTTCAAGAAGTACACAAACATTTTGGTCACATAAATATGATGTGAAGCTTCGTTTTAAAAAACGAGGCACAGCTTCGCTGACTTTTTCCTTCAAATACAACAAAAACAACACGTGACCGTGCTAGGGTGGGATGTCTTACGACACTTCAACAGTACTGTTGGAAAATAGTATGGCGGATATGTTTTGTGTACTGCACATCGCATGCTAAAGATTGCACCTTAAACAGCACACTTCTGCTAGTGCACTGTACACAGGAGACAGGGTGCAGTAGATAGGGCTCTGATTCGGACACAGTGCACTGTACAGAGGAGACAGGACGCAGTAGATATGGCTCTTATTCTGACACAGTGCACAGTACGCAGGAGACGGTGTGCAGTAGATAGGGCTCTGATTCAGACACAGTGCACTGTACACAGGAGACAGGGTGCAGTAGATAGGGCTCTGATTCGGACGCAGTGCACTGTACAGAGGAGACAGGACGCAGTAGATAGGGCTCTTATTCTGACACAGTGCACAGTACGCAGGAGACGGTGTGCAGTAGATGGGGCTCAGATTCGGACACAGCCCTTATCTCTGCCAGCTCACTGCCCAAAATGTCATTCTGCATGTCCAAGTCTGACTCAGTACAAACAAAGCCTCTTTGAATCCTTATATAGAGATACACACTATAGAGAGAGAGTACATACTATATGCAGTGCAGTTGGGTATGTAACTAAACCGAAGCCGCAGAGTTATTAAGAATGAGCAGATTTACACTAATTGCTAATGAAATAAATTATTGCTGAAAAACTACTCAATGCAAATTACATGAGATTTCAGTGCTGCCGAGTGGAATGAACAAGAATTTGTGTACTGAACCAAAAAAATAATTATATATAATATATATATATATATATATATATATATATATATACAGTTGAAGTCAGAAGTTTACATACACTTAGGTTGAAGTCATAAAACTCATTTGTAACCACTCCACAGATTTCATGTTAGCAAACTATAGTGTTGGCAAGTCAGTTAGGACATCTACTTTGTGCATGACACGAATAATTTTTCCAACAATTGTTTACAGATTATTTCACTTTTAATTCACTATTTCACAATTCCAGTTGGGTCAGAAGTTTACATGCACTAAGTTGACTGTGCCTTTAAATTGTTTTATATTTGGCCGCATATCCTTTGCATGCCATGACTTCCTGATGTCTGTGACCCAACAACATCAAAAGACAAAAGCGATACTATAACGTCTCTACATTGATCTCTATAGGAATTGGGGGGTGGGACTAGATTAATCTGTAAATTACATGGGGATAGTATGGAACACATGGTTGGCTAAATGGCTCTAAGTCATCAAGGGTCTGACGTATCAAACAAGCCTTAAATCATCACTCTGCTGCCAGAAATACCATAGATATGGATGGATCACTTGAAGGGTTTATTCTACTGACTTCTCCTGCAGGAATAGAATTCAGAGGTATACAAGTGTACAGGTACACAGGTATATACAGGTACACAGGTGGCGAACAAAATACAATGGAACGCAGCGGTATTGCAACACTGAAGGATTGTGGCGGTAAAGGTGCGGGGCATGACTTTGTCTGCCATGGTTTGGGGACCCTCCCTTACAACAGAGGTCCCCAACCCAGTTCCTGGAGATCAATCAATCAATCAATTAAACTTTATTTATATAGAACATATCATACAACGATTGCAACTCAATGTGCTTCGCATAAAATGAGAGAAAAAAAGAAAAGGAATGAAAGAAAAAGAGTTAACCCCAAAAACAAAACCTTCAGGTACGTCCTGAACCCCAAAAACAAAACCTTCAGGTACATCCTGAACCCCAAAAACAAAACCTTCAGGTAACGTCCTGAACCCATAACATTTAGTGCGCTTTTCTATCAGACTTAAACCTCAAATATGAAATCTTGGTGACGTGAACCCCAACAATAAAACCTAGGGGACATAAACCCCAACAATACAATTATTTTAAGGTATGTCTAAAAAAATGTAATAATAAATACTAAGAGCAATAAAAAGCACTTGCATAGTGTAATTTAAATAGCTAAGAAACAAAAGATAAAATAGAAACAAAAGATAAAAACTTAACCATTAAAAGCACAAGAAAACAAGAAAGTTTTTAGTCCAGATTTAAATGTAGCCAAGGTGGGAGCACATCTGAGGTTTTCTGGAGGTTGGTGCTATGGGTAGTATAATAGCTAATGGCTGCTTCACCATGTTTGGTTCTGAATCTAGGCACTATGGTCCTGCAGATTTTCACTCCAACCCTAATTTGGCACACCTGATTCTACTAATTAACAGCTCAATGAGATCTCTAGCTGCTGAATGAGGTGCACTTTGTTAGGGTTGGAATGAAAACCTGCAGGATGGTAGATCACAGCGGTCCCTGTCCATGGAGCATGAGAGGTTTCTGTTTGAGATCACAGAGGTCCCTGTCCATGGAGCATGAGGCTGTTCTGTTTGAGATCACAGAGGTCCCTGTCCATGGAGCATGAGAGGTTTCTGTTTGAGATCACAGAGGTCCCTGTCCATGGAGCATGAGGCTGTTCTGTTTGAGATCACAGAGGCCCCTGTCCATGGAGCATGAGGCTGTTCTGTTTGAGATCACAGAGGCCCCTGTCCATGGAGCATGAGGCTGTTCTGTTTGAGATCACAGCGGTCCCTGTCCATGGAGCATGAGGCTGTTCTGTTTGAGATCACAGCGGTCCCTGTCCATGGAGCATGAGGGGTTTCTGTTTGAGATCACAGAGGCCCCTGTCCATGGAGCATGAGGGATTTCTGTTTGAGATCACAGAGGCCCCTGTCCATGGAGCATGAGAAGTTTCTGTTTGAGATCGCAGTGGCCTCTGTCCATGGAGCATGAGGCTGTTCTGTTTGAGATCACAGAGGCCCCTGTCCATGGAGCATGAGGGATTTCTGTTTGAGATCACAGAGGCCCCTGTCCATGGAGCATGAGAAGTTTCTGTTTGAGATCGCAGTGGCCTCTGTCCATGGAGCATGAGGCTGTTCTGTTTGAGATCACAGAGGCCCCTGTCCATGGAGCATGAGGGATTTCTGTTTGAGATCACAGAGGCCCCTGTCCATGGAGCATGAGAAGTTTCTGTTTGAGATCGCAGTGGCCCCTGTCCATGGAGCATGAGGCTGTTCTGTTTGAGATCACAGAGGCCCCTGTCCATGGAGCATGAGAAGTTTCTGTTTGAGATCACAGAGGCCCCTGTCCATGGAGCATGAGGCTGTTCTGTTTGAGATCACAGAGGTCCCTGTCCATGGAGCATGAGGCTGTTCTGTTTTAGATCACAATGGCCCCTGTCCATGGACTGTGAGTAAGCGCCCGGGCGGTTTGAGGAGCACGACGGCACTGTGACTGATTACTCTTACATGGCCTCCTCAGTCACCAGACGCAAGCGTGAGAGAGCGTTTACGGGTAATTCTGGAGCAACACCTGAGACAGCGTTTTCCACTTCCATCAGCTGGGAATGAGCCGATTAACTTTCTCATGAGAGAAGTGTGGTGTGGTATTCCTTCCCTAGAATTCCAGAGTGGTGTGGTATTCCATACTCTGCTACAGACTGTGCCATGGTGCATAAACTCCGTCCTGTGCCCACTCAACACATTGCTGGTTTCTTTATTTCTGTTCACTACCTGTACCCATGGATGCATATATATATATATATATATAGAGAGAGAGAGAGAGAGAGAGAGAGAGGGGGACATATATCTGACCCTGAGGTGACCCTGAACGGTACATGCGAAACGGATGTGAAACTGACCAATGAGAGCGCACCACAAGCAACAGAGTTCCGCATCGCGCCAACATTCCTCTTAGAATTAAGTTTGATTTTAAAGTGAGATATCAGCCCCCCCAGATTAAATCGCTCACAATATCAGACCCATTATCAGGATATGAAGGAAGACCATTTTTATATAATAAAAGAGGATGGATTTATTGTCACTCAAAATGAATGAGGAAGGGGGGGGGGGGGGGTAAAAATTCAATAAAGTAAAATTGAATACACAAAAATGGAATTACATTAGGTTTCTATAGAAAAATCAAGGCAATCATTGACTTTCAATGTCTTTCAAAAACGAGACAAGACTGTGATCATGACGACTATGACATTTCCCCCTTAAAGCAATCTTAGGGCCTGATTTTCTAATACCTTTATCATGTGCAAAACCTTTTAGCACACGCAAAATTAATACCACAACCGATGAAGAAATATCATGACCAATCATTGGTCATGTTATTGGTTTTGCATGTGCTGAAAGGATTTGCACACGCTGAATGTCTTAGCAAGTCAGGCCCTTAGTATTTTCCAAGAAACAAAAACAACATATCTAAGCCTTAAAACTTTAATTGAGTTAGGGGCTGTTACAAGGAGCTTTTTGGAATATGATTCTTAAACAGAAAAGTTTTTTTACAAATAAATTATGAACTTTAATGTGAATTATGCTTCATAGAACAATAACTTTAAAAATAATTAATGTCCGTGTATGCACAGCTCAAACCACGGGGTAAAAAAGAAAATGATCTAGTCTGGATTCTGCATGTTGCAGATTCTGGTTTGGTACATCCAATCACAGAATACAATTATCGATGACACGTTTCCACCCTGTCACAACATTTAAATGTTTTTTTTTTTTGAGGTCTTCAAGCAACGCGGGCGAGGAGAGGGCTTACATTTTGACTTTGACCCCTGTGGCCAAATAGCCCGATCTTACCCATTAAAACAGAGAATATGAGCCACTCCAGGAGATAAAGCAAGGACAGACAATAACCATTATAATAAAAAAATAATAAAAACGGAAAATAAAAAAAACAAGCTAGCATTACATGCTGGAGGAGCCTTATCTCCTACACTGTAATCACCATCACTTAGCACAAGCGGTGGAGAGGCAGGACTCCCCAGGCCTCCCAATGGGATTAGTGATAAAGAAACGGCAGACGTTTAGAAAAGAGGGGCCAGGGACGGGGGTGGAGGAGCCGTTTTGAGGGGTGGGGGGGGGGGGGGGTGACTTTGGCAGTGTCAGCCCGGACAAGGGCCCCAATGGATACCAGACTGCATCGGGGGGAGAGGAGAGGCGGGGGGGGGTCCGAGCTGCCGGTCACGCCCCGCTGGCCGTATGCCTGTCTGGGTTTGGCAGATGCCCAGTGCTAAATGGAAGGTAGGGTGAATGAAAAGGGGGGGGGGGGGGTCTGGCCATGGGATTTGGGGAGGAAGCATCGTACAGAGGCCCCCCAACAGCGCATCAAATGCCAAGACCTCCGACACAGGGGGGGTCAAACCCAAGAAGGGGGGTGGGGGGGGGGCTGCTTTTTCACTGCTGATGGAGGGCTAGGATCAGTGACTTAATTCGCCCATTGTAATTTAAATAAATACACTTGAAAAGTCTCAGATAAGTCAAAGACCATTGAATGTTAGGATTGAATGTTGCTAAATTTGGGAGGTTAGGGGTAGTAACAATTGCCTAGTTACAGGTTCAGATCTCAGGTGTGTGTGTGTGGGGGGGGGGGGGGGGCACTGCCATGGACCAAATGTCCAGCTGGAGAAATTGCTTGTGTGTAAAAAAAAAAAGAAAAAAAAAAAAAGCTGTCAGTCGAGATAACAGCACCTGTGCTAAATGCCAACATGCCATGTAATGTTATACAACTCTACTCTTCCTGTATTCCACAGAATCGTTTAAATAATGCAAACATTATTGTTATTATTATTATTATTATTTCCATTATATGTTTTCTGCAAGCTGACAAAAGGAAAAAAAACACTTTAATTTACTTCTGAATTGAAGTTGAGCACGTATCATCCAAGAAGGCTTGGAACTCTGGATACTGAATTTACTACTAAAAAATTTAAAAAATTTAAAAGTCCCACCAGCTCAGGCCCTTTTATGCATCTGCAGTGTGTTTTATACTCTCACACACACACACACACACACACACACACACACACACACACACACACACACACACACACACACACACACACACACACACACACACACACACACACACACACACACACACACACACACACACAGCGCTCTGCTTAATGACAGAACAGACCACTGTGGTACAGGATCACGCATCACGAGGTCCGAAGAGAAGCAGTGAATTAGAAAGGAGTTGCTGAATAGTTTTCCACTATTATAATATATCAGAAATGTATTCTTACAAATCTTCCCTGTTCTGGTGGGAAGTGGAGGGGAGAGCATTTTGTGCGTGTGTGTGTGTGCGTGCGTGCGTGCGTGCGTGCGCGTGTAACAACTCTGTCACACAGCAAGACCTTCAGGCGTGTCCGGAACCCGAATCAGGCGTGAAGACCGCCTCTGTCTGTATGTCTGTACAGCTACATGCATGAGAGACGGCCAGACAGCAGATACATGCCGGGCGCACAGACACACACACACACACACACACACACACACACACACACAATCACACATACTCACACAAATGCTCACACACTGAAATAAATTGAAACCAAACAAAAAATAAGCTACCAGTGTGACTAACATTGTTTCATCTGAATCCATCAGAAATATATAAAAACCCAAAAGCTCACCCTGTAGCTCACCCCTGTTATAAAGAAAGGTCTCTCTGTCCAGTCTAATTGGTCCAATTTTACAACTCAGAGAGGCAAAGACTACACAAACTCTTCCAAAGGTAGCCAAAGGTCAAAGGTCACGAGGGAGTTGTAGGACATGGAAAAAAAGGCTCAACCATAAAAGCTGCACCTCTGAAATGAATACTGATCATGCGCACATCATTTTATCAGAACACCAGTGAAACCAGGGCCCCGTTTTCACAACCAAAAAACAAGAGTTACACAAGAGTTACACCTCGACCATCCGGATCGGACAAGATCAGCTCGGCCTCTGACAGGAGAGGTAAATAAAACAACATCTTAGGGGCGTGTGGCTGACGGAACGAGCCATGCGTGTTGGCGTGTTGGCGTGTCGGCGTGTCAACGCGCACGCAGCGCAGAAGCCAGGGCCGCTCCGCGGGACCGCCGCTTCGGCACGCCACCGCAAACAAAGACGGTTTGATGCGCCCCGAAAACCACACGGGGCTCTGGCGCCTCGTCGTTCAACACCGCCGCCACCCCCCCCCCCCCCTGCCGAGCACCGGAAGTGCAAGGTGTGTGTGTGCGTGTGGGGAGGGGGGAGGGGGGAGGGGGGGGGGGGTCCGGTTGGGTGGTGCAAGAAAGGCCTTGGAGACCCTCATCATACCCCCTCAGGTTCAACAGGATCCCCATTTCCTCCTCTTTAAAAACGCCGGAGAAAAAAAAGAACAAAAGGAAAAGAGGAGAATTTCTCCATTTAATCTGTAAATGAGCTGCTCTTTATTAGTGCATTACACTGGTTACTATGGGGGTTTGGGGGAGTGGGGGTGGGGAGGGAGTCCCCCTAAATTCTTTAAAGCTCATCAAAGGGAGATGAGGAGGAGAAGGAGGAGGAGGAGGAGCAGGAGTGTCTGAGATTCGGGGAACGGGCGGGCCCTTGGGGGCCCCTCTAATGAGCTATCTGTGTGCATTTCTAACCAGAACGCTCCGCAGTGCCACCGGCGCTGTCATGCGGGGCCGGGCCTGACCTTGCTCATTCGCTACACGCCGTGTCGTTTGCTATATTTATAGCCACCAACACCTTGTGCGTGTGGAGGGAGGGAGGGAGAGGGAGAGGGAGGGAGGGAGAGAGAGGTGAATCAGGAATCAGGAAGCAAATACTGTGTATATCAGCATAATGAATCATGTCCAGGAGAGAGAGAGAGAGAGAGAGAGAGAGAGAGAGGGAGAGGGAGAGAAAGCCATTTTTCCCCCTCTTGTCTGTTGTTTTTTTTCTTTCTTTTCTACCTTTCCTGGCAAGCAACCCCTGCGGTTTCTCTCTCTCCATCCTTCACTTGCTTTCTCTTGCTTTTTTCTCCTCCTCTCTCACTCCCCCCGCCAACCCTTTCTCATCTTTCATTACCGCCAACCGCCTCCCTCGTTCATCCCCTCATTCCGCGGCCTGGCTGCCAGCTAGTCTTTCCTACTTACCATTAGCATCATGCGCATTCGGATTCTCAGCTAAAGATGCGTCTCTTTATTTGACGCGTCGTTGGAAGGACAATTCATATTTCCCCCCCTCCGATTTAATCGTAATCCCACCCACCACAGACCACAACCACACGAATCACAGAACGGCAAGGTTGGACAGTATCAAATACAACCATGCAACTCAGAGCACACGGGCCACATCAACGGCTAATTAGCCGATTAAGAAAAAAACTTTCATAAATACATCCCTGGCACTGGTATGTTATGCAGATTTGTGTTAAAAGATATCACAAAGAAAGGAGAGAGATAAAAAAAACAAAAAACAAAATAATGTGTTTCAGGCACACGCTTGGATATGCAAGCCTGACACAAGGTTAAAAGAGAAGGGAGATGTTTGGAATACTCATCTGAGGCTATGAGGGAGCAACGTGCTGCAGTACACTCACGTCTTACCACATACACACACACACATACGAACCTGCACCTACATTGCGGGGACCGATGAGTGTGTGCCAGGGTTACAACATTGTGGGGACATCGGGATTTGCAGCCGATGTCTATGGCGGTTTCACCGACTTCAAAGTAGAGTCCAAGTTTGTTCGAAGTAGGGCTGCCACGGTTGTAGCATGATCACGATCAGTGTTTTGTGCAAGTTTTGTGCATATTAATTTTTATAAATAAATTCAAGTGTCTTTGTACATTAATGAACTGCTTCCACACTGTTTCGCCATGTTAGGTAGGCCTAGAGCCGAAGAGTTTTAGAACAAGATGTTATAAATAAATCCGCACGCAGCGAGAGAGCGGGGAGATTGGGCGGCACTGTAGTATAATGGTTAAGGAACTGGCCTTGTAACCGAAAGGTTGCAGGTTCGAATCCCAGGTAGGACACTGCCGTTGTACCCTTGAGCAAGGTACTTAACCTGAATCGCTTCAGTATATATCCAGCTGTATAAATGGATAATATGTAAAAAAAAAAAAATTTTTAAAAAGCTAAAAAGTTGTGTAAGTCGCTCTGGATAAGAGCGTCTGCTAAATGCCTATAATGTAATATAATGTAATGAGATGAAGCATAGTTTCACTCCTTGAAGTGCACGACACTCACTGACCACCGTATAATTTTGAAGTAGACCGCAAAAACTGAACAACATGGATTTAGTTCGAAAGCCAAACACAACCACACCCATCAGGACACATTTTTGGTTTCAAACTAAGTGAAACAAGACCCCAATAACTTGGAGGCGATTTGTCGCATTTGTCACAAAAAAGCAGCGGTAAAGAAGTGCTAATACCACGAACCTCAGGAACCACTTGTGCAATTAGAATCACAACCGCATCCACTTCAGGTCCATCACGACAATGGGGCATTGCACAAGCTTTCAGTTGGGTGTCTAAATATAAAAATACAGCATTTACGAACATTGTGACGCAATACATAGCAAAGAAATGTGCCCATTCAATACGGTTGAAAAAACAATATTTAAGGAAATGCTACACACATTTCACAAGCAAACAGTACAAGTTTTTTTAAGAAAAGAGTTTTTATTTAAGTAGGCTATGTTCTGTGTCAATCAATGGCTCTTCTTCATAAAGTGTATGTTTATTATTATGCAATTATTAATTAGGCTTTTACTACACTGCCTGGCTAAAAAAAAAGTTGCTGTTGCACCCATCATGCATAGTGTCCACTGCACAAGCCTCTGGAGGCAGTGTTATGATCTGTGGTTGCTTCAATTGGTCAGGTCTAGGCTCAGCAACGTTATGCAGCAATAAAATGAAGTCAACTGAGTACCTGAATGTACTGAATGACCAGGTTATCCCATCAATGGGCATATTCCAGGACAACAATGCCAAGATTCATCCGGTTAAAATTGTGAAAGAGTGGTTCAGGGAGCATGAGGAATCATTTTCACACATGATTTTGTCCTGACCTTAACTCCATTGAAAGTCTTTGGGATGTGCTGGAGAAGACTTTACGGAGTGGTTCGACTCTCCCGTCGTCAATACAAGATCTCTGCCAAAGATTAATGCAACTCTGGACGGAAATAAATGTTGTGACGTTGCATAAGGTTGTCAAAACAATGCCATGACGAATGTGCGCCGTAATCAAAACTAATCTAAGCAAATCTAGTTCCAAGAAGAAGAAAACACCTGGTTGTTTAGTGAACCTCCCTGAGGTTCTGACCGCATGATGCTTCAAGAGCACAAGAGTCACTTTTCAGCAACAAGAACTTTTCATTCCTTAGGCTTCACTGTCCTTCTAAACTGCCATCATGAAAGAATACAGTCGTGAAAAAGTAAGTACACCCTCAAATGCTAGTCTCTGCATTTGAATGGATCTCTATGGGAATTGGGACTAGATTAAGCTGTAAATTACATGGGAATAGTATGGAACCCATGGTTGGCTAAATGGCAGTAAGTCACCAAGGGTCTGAGATATCAAACGAGCCTCAAACCATCACTCTGCTGCCAGATATGCAGTAGATATGAATGGATCACTAACTGTTGTTTCTCCTGACAAATTTTCATATTGAACTCTACGGAAAAATAAATCAGGGGAAAACAACCCTTCAAGTGATCCATCCATATCTACTGCATATCTGGCAGCAGTGTGATGGTTTGAAGCTCGTTTGATACCTCAGACCCTTGATAACTTACGGCCATTTAGTCAACAATGGGTCCCATACTATTCCTGTGTAATTTACAGCTTAATGTAGTCCCACCCCTCAATTCCCATAGAGATCCATTCAAATGCTAAGAGGTTATAGTATCGCTTGTTAGAGTACCTGAAAATAAGATATCAAGAGTCTTCCAAACTTCCAATTTATTAGCTAATAATTGGACAATCATTTACACATGTTTTGTGCACCAGACATCAATTTAATCAATATATTTGATAGTAAAGGTAGGGGTGTACTTACTTTTTCCTCATGAGGAATTTGTATTTATGTTCATTTGAATTGCTGAAGTGATTCAAAAGTCTATGTTTTTAGCATCATTTGTTGAATTAGTTTACCTTAATCGATCAATATGGTTGAAATCAAAATAAAATAAACTTGTGTCCAAATGTGTCACAAAAAACAGACTACCGTTTGAGGGTGTACTTACTTTTTCACATGACTGTATGTAAAAACATTGCTATAAGTCATGCCATACAGAACGTCAAGAAAGGACTAACTTTCCCGAAAACAAGAGGGAGAAGTACAGCCTCACACACTTGACAACAAAACACACGCACGCACACACACACATACACACACACACACACACACACACACACACACACACACACACCTCCTCCAAACTCCCTTTCCTTCCTAATAAAGCCGGCTCTGAAAGAGCCGCGGGATAATTAGTTTATTCCGACACACTAGGTTAGGAGTGGCTTCATTGTTATTATTTCTCCCTCCCCGGTGCCTATGACACTTACAACGGCGGCGAGGCCCGGCCCTCCGTCGCCCGACGAGAGCGGATCCAACCGGCGCCACTTGATATATTCGTAATGTTCCTTAATATTTTCATTTTGATGTAATTTGTGGCCTCGGTTTTTTAAATATCCGCTCTGTAATAATGTTTAATTTCAAGGGTCAGTCTGCCAAGGAGTATATTAAAGCTGATAAAACTCATTTCCAAAGCCCCAATATCAAGCTGAGATCAGGTTAGGAGGCCAGCCTCCGTGAATACATCATCTTTTATCACGCAGATAATGGGGAGATGACAGCGGTACGTTATTACAATGAGAGAGCCGCTCATCTTCAGCCCAGGCCCGTAGGAACTGAGCGGTCTGCCAGTGTTTGCACGTTACTCAATAAAAGCCAATTCTTCCACAGGAGAGAGGAGGAGGGAGGAGAGGGAGGGGAACTGAGAATGGGGGGGGTGGAGGGTGGAGGGTGGGGGTGGGGGGGAGTAGGAGGCAACTTTCTCCAACCGCCACACTTATTTGATTGCGATGAATAATAAATTGAGATTTTCGGTGGTGGGGAGGGGTCGTTACTGGGAAGGTGATAAGCTCTGATTTGCAAAAGGGCCGGTTCAGAATTAACCTATTTAATTGAGCCATTAGAAAGAAAACGAAAAAAATAATAATGTAAAAGGGAAGCATGGAAAGAGAGAGAGGGAGAGAGAGAGAGGGGGAGGGAGAGAGAGAGAGGGGGAAAGAGAGAGAGAGAGAGTGAGAGAGAGAGAGAAACAGCTCATCAGGAATGTAATCCAGGAATGTAATGACAAATCTGCGTATCCCAGACGCCCTTGATATAATGAATGAGCCTAATCAATGGGCCTCCTCGGGCCACATGAGTCCAGAACAGATCAGAACCAGGGCCCAGATTAGCCTAATGACAATCTTAGGAGGAACCCAGAAGCTGAAATAAATAATTTATTATTATTATTATTATTATTATTATTATTATTATTATTTTATAACATAGAAATAATAATCATGCAAACTAGCAACCTGATAACTGAACGCTGGGCTTGAATTTTAGGAACGTTTTAGGAATGTCACCGACGGAATTTCGCGCCACAACAGAGCAGAGAGAGGCAGGTGCAGAACAGGTGAGCCACGGGTTCGAATGGCAGGTAAGAGAACCCATGCTGAAGTGCATCTGAACAGTGAGAAACGTATACCTGCACAATTATTGGCACCCCTGGTAAAGATGAGTAAAAAGGGTTATAAAAAATGTATCGTTTGGTGAATTAGCTTGATCTCACACTGAAAAAAAGGAAAAAATCCAACCTTTAATTGAAGTAAATTTATTCTGAGAAAAAAAAATCCCTCATCAAGAAATAATTATTTTTAACAAAACCACGTGTGCCACAATTAATGGCACCCCTAGAAATTCTTATGAACAAAATGTAACTGAAGCATTTTTTCTTTTCATATTTTACATTTTAAAGTTGATCAGAGTGTTTAGGAACTTTCAAGCAGTAATCCATGACTTCCTGTTTCACTGGGGTATAAATATGAGGTGACACAGAGGCCATATTCCCTTATTCATACATCAACATGGGAAAGATAAAAGAACACAGAAATCAAATGAGGGAAAAGTGTGTGGAGCTTCATAAGTCAAGGAATTGCTATTAAAAAAAATAGCTACTCACCTGAAAATGCCCATATCTACCGTTAGGGCAATACTTAAAAAGTTCAAAGCAAATGGAACCGTTACAAACTTGCCTGGAAGAGGACCCAAGTTTAATTTGCCTCCACGCACAGTGAGGAGGATGGTAGGAGAGGCAAAAAAATCCCCAAAGATCACTGTTGGAGAATTACAGAGGAAAGTAGCATCTTGGGGTCATCAAGTCTCCAAAACTACCATTAGACGTCACCTCCATGCCAGCAAATTATTTGGAAGGCATACCAGAAAAAAAGCCTTTCCTGTCATTTCACTACAAACGTAAGCGCCTGGAGTTTGCTAAACGCTACTGGAACCATGTTCTATGGTTAGATGAAACGAAAATTGAGCTTTTCGGCAACCAACACTCAAGGTGGGTTTAGCGTAAAAAGAAGGATGGCTATACCGAAAATAACCTGATCCCCACTGTTAAGTATGGTGGAGGTTCCGTGATGTTGTGGGGCTGTTTTTCCTCCAAAGGCCTGGGAATCTTGTTAGGGTACATGGCATCATGAACTCCATGAAATGCCAGGAAATTTTAAATCTGAATCTGGCTGCACTGGGTAAACAAGCTCCAGTACGGCCGCATGTTAGACATGTGTTGGGTCAGTTTAATCAATTTAAAGCTTTTCCCTGCAAAATGCCACCGGCCATCAGAGCAGCAGAATGGGATAAAACCCTGCTTTTGTCACGGCTGCAAATACCGCCGGCGTAAGGGCTTCGATCGCATCGATCCGCTCTTAACAGCGCAACTGCGAGACCTTGAACCTCAACCAGGTAAAAGCGCTTCTCTTACGGACTGTCAAACTCTGCTGAATCAGGGGAGCATTGATTCACAGCAAAATGTTCAGTGGAAAAACAAATCTGATACAATACATGTCATCCCTGTTGGATTCATTAACACGGGTAGAGTTGATTTAACACTAGGAATGTTGCTCCAATCAAATGCATCCCCCACTCTCACAATTCCCTATTTTGTTCACTTGTTTTTTTTTTTTAATAGATGAGCTGTAATCAATGAATCGGCATTTTGAGACCATTCTTAGATAGTCCTCCTGTATACATACAACTTCTGCATGGCAAAATAGAGTACTTTTACACAACATTACTGGAATTCAGCAGACACTCTTCTCCAAAGTCCAAAGATCAGGGATTGTTGCACAATGTGTACTCTAATAGAGAATACATATTGTCCTATCCGACTGATATAGACAGTTAGAGTTGATCTAACACTGTCAGAAGTCCATTTAACACCGTCAGAGTTGATTTAACACAAGAATTTAGCTGTGTAGAACGGCATTATTAACGGGTGTATAAATGTCTGCTGCCTCCCAAGATGACCCTGCTGGTTCACAGAGGAAAATAGCAGAAAAAAGGAGAAAAAAGAAGCTGTCAGTTCATTTTTCTTTTTTCTTTTTTCTTTTTTATCCGTCTTTGCTCCTGAAAAGGGGGGTGGGGGGGGGGGGGGTCAGGTGAACAGCGTGCGCACAGGATTCGGGCCCCAAGGTCGGCCCAGAGGTCAGGGGTCAAAGGTCATGATGTGGTGGGGAACGCGTGCAGGGTGGCTCGTTGCTTAACAAACTCCCAGCAGGTGCCCCCCCCCCCCTCCCTCCCTCCCTGTGGTCGCCGTGGCGAGCAGCACGTGAGCGGCTGAATAAGTCCCTGTCAATCCGTCCGTCTGTGCCCACGTCCATTCCATTCCCTTGAAACGGATCAAACAGCTGTGGAAACAATGACAACAATGGGCTCTGGGGGGGCGGGGGGTAAGGGCAGTCTGTGACCCCCCCTCTGCATCGTCCCCGAGAGAGGTTACCAGGGGCAACGGGGAGGGGGGCCAGTGAGCCTGATGAGTCCCCGTGCTTTTGAGAAGGGGGGGGGGCTAGTGGGACATGGCTCCAGAACTATAAGACATGTCAATAAACTGAGAGGAACAAGGGCTGGGTGAGGGTGTGTGTGTGTGTGTGTGTGGGGGGGGGTGGGGGGGCAATGGCAAATGGCAGAGGGACCCCCCCCTCCCCCCAAAAAAAAAAATTTAAAACTGCCAGGAGGCTGGTGCCAGGCTGGGGCAGGGTGGGGCGGGGATTGTGTGCACCAGGTCCCCAGCTACCGCCACTGTTGTTCCCTCATTTGATTTTGATGAATAATACATATGGGGTGATGTGTGTGTGTGTGTGTGTGTGTGTGTGTGTGTGTGTGTGTGTGTGTGTGTGTGTGTGTGTGTGTGTGTGTGTGTTTTAAAGGAGACTGGCACAGGGCACAGAGGGAGTCATTACTGAGCAAGACACACTGATGAGGGGGGGGGGGTTAAAAACAAACAAGAGGTGCTGGAGAGAGAGAGAGAGAGAGAGAGAGAGAGAGAGAGATTGGGCCCTTTGAATTAACTTCAAATATTCTGGCCGGCGCTCATTTGTCATCATTGCTTTCTTTTTTTTAACCACCATTTGTTTTTAAATCATAAACGTTTTTGTTATTTTCATCCTTATTAATTTGTTCAACAAAATTTTTAATTGTCATGTCATATTTATTATAATAATAATAATAATAATAATAATAATAATAATAATAATACTACTGCGATTATTACTTTCATTTTAATTTGGAGCAGCAAACAGCCAGAGGTACTCCTGGTATTTATGTTCAGTTCTGTATTACAGTAAACTTATATTTTATTTAAAATCTTTGGCACACGGCTCCCATTCTCCACCCTAGGATCGAATGGAATTATAAATCAGAGGAGACTTGCAAAAATGTAATTACGTATATATTTATTTTCATCAGCGATCCCACTGTGACAATTATTTGAGCCGCAGTAGCCTACACGCAGAAGTAGCCTACACGCATCATAAAATTACAACAAAAAAAAGAGATTTGCACAGTATGAACAAAGACGTATGTGCGTAGTGTGTACTAACTAGGAAAAGTATGTTTTTTTTTCTTTCCTACTAAAATTGCAGCCACGGGGTTGGTTTGCGCACAAACTCGGCTTGAATGTTCAGCTACTGAAAAACTGACGTGGAAACCTGCACGTGCAACAGGGCAACTGCGTTTTCACTCCACACCGTGTCCTGCTTCTGCTGGGCAAGGAAAACTCTACCGGCGTCCGTGAGCAACCCCACTAATGCAGGAAGCACTTGGGCCATACACAAAATAATTATGGGAGATTATAAGAAGATTATTCCGGGTTGAGTCAGCATTTGACTTGTACGCGGATACCCAACCACACCCCAAAATAAAGAGAAGGGGGGAAAAAAAACATTTAGCAACGAAACCGCAGCGCTGTGCTTCTCATCTCACAACACGCGCACAGAAGAAGCGCGCCACGGGGCCGCAAAACACTCTGGAGGGAGCGCGAGAGAGCGAGCGAGCAAACGCCGTCCGTTATGGTCTCTCTTCTCCTCCTCCTCCTCCTCATCCGAGAACGGTGCAGAAGCAGAACAAAACGAGGAGAGAGGGGAAGCGGCGGCGGCGGCTCGGCGTTATCACTCATTCTGATTCCATATTACAGCATGACGAATGAGCCCCCGAGGGCTGAAGAGCGCCGCTCCGTCGCTTATTACCGCTCACTTAAGTGGGAGTTGATTTAGCTTAATAGGTTTGTTCATAAGGAGAAGACACCGCGCTGTCACTGTCGCTCTGTTTCTCCGCACTGTAACCCGCCACTTAATTGAATAATGCCTACTCTACATACCTATTAGGGCGTTTAGCTACATATGATGCCCACATAATTGCTTATACAACCAGCTAATTCTCATCCCGACGTGTAATATTTCATGCGGTTAATATAGAAAAAGTGTCACCGAGGGTAAATCCCGTAAATTTCAAAATGGTCCGTTATTTATTTATTTTTTACCCATCTCTCCCTCTTCAGTAATTACCCTCCCTCACAGTTTCATAATTTCTTTTTATTTCGGCCTCATTCATTTTGGACATTTGACAATGTTTGACAAATATAAAAAAAGTAACAAATAAGTCTCTCCGGGCAGAACATTATCAGCATTAAAATTTGTTTATTCATATCTGATTAGTAGAGCCCAGAGAAGTTACAATAATAAAAATGCTTGCAAATGGGAGGATATAATGTGGAGGCAAAAAGCATTCTAATTAAAATAAGCACAAAATATTTGCTGGACTGGAAGAACAACAACAAATAACAATAATAATAATAATAATAATAATAATAATAATAAATTGGATAATATTCTGTGGTCTTGTTCATTTTGCTTTAGGCATTTGATGAAGCACATTGGTTAAGTTGGTGATTAGCCTACGGTGGGTGCAGGAGTACGTGAATGACCCTGCCCATCTCTTCGTTCACGCTCGACCCAGAGCACTGGGGTTCACAGTGCACTACAAAAGCCAATTGTGGCAGAATGAGTTTGATCTATCGCTTTCAGAACTGAGCATAATGTCGACCTCCCCCTTCCATTAGGAGCGCAAATCCGGTACCTGGAAGAATATGTACAGGTCAGGGGGTTTCTGTTCACACCTGAGGCCACTGCGTTTGCACCTATAGCGAGTGAATTGTGATGAATGACCGAATGGATACTCCCGTATGGTCCTGCTGCAGGGAACTCGGACCCACGCTATCTCTTGCCTTCGCTACTGAGCTTTCGTGGTCGGTTGGTTGAGAGAATGCGAGGTATTGCAAAAGGACTGGAGAGGCGGTGAAATGACCGGAACCTGCACCTCGCGCCTTGGGATGTTGCGTTCTGGGATCACCAGGCGCGAGATCACCAGGCGCGAGATCACCAGACGCGAGATCACCAGACGCGAGATCACCAGGCGCGAGATCACCAGCGCGGGATCACCAGAGAGCAAAGTGCCTTCAAAGTGATGTGCATAGCAGCGATATACAACAATGGAATTTGTCATGGCAAAGTGGCTGAAGTTATAGTTTCACATTGACCAAAAAAAAAAAAAACTTCATGGTCGTCAACCGCACGGTCAACTCATGCGCTGTGTCACCCGCGGTTACCAACATTTTGTCACCGCATCTCCGCGAAATGGGCGCCGATTCAGTGCTAGAACGTGCCGGAAACGGCCTATGCGACGCCGCCACAGCGTTGTGCGTGCATCACATCTTTAAACACTGCGGAGTAATTAGGTTAACAGCCATGATGTCAACGGCACGTGTTAATTCTGTGTCTAATGAACCCGAGCAGAAGTGGGGTCCTTGAGGATCGCTGTGCCACTAAAGTGCAATAAATGTGCCTTAAAGTGAAGGAGCGGGATGCAAACTGCTTTATTCCTTCGCTCCGCCAAAGTTCCAAAACTGACGTGGAAAAGCGCTACATTTCTCACCTGGCACTTTGAACAGGTGTGAGATTTTTACAGAACCCCCCCCCTCAACATTATTAATCAGAAAATACTGATTTTCAGATTGTAATGTCTCTGGGGAACCACTAGTATTGGGCGTTTAATGCTGAAGATTCGCTCCTGCGATCAGCCGGTGTGTGTGTGTGTGTGTGTGTGTGTGTGTGTGTGTGTGTGTGACACAACCAAGTCCTCTGCCTCTGGGTGGGACAATTTAGGTTCTGAAAATTAGTATTTGCTCATTAATCAGTCAAAATTACATCCCTGTTTAAGGGAGAAACAGAGACTCTGATGAAGTGTGAGAAGTTAAGTAGTCGCTGCACAGGTTTTCCCTCCAAAACCACACACCCGGGGGAGTATAGGATTACAACTGCCGTTTATTTACTACAGTAAACCAGCATAACTGTATGGGTACTGGAAAGAGCCACTAAAATAGGGCTCCGGTAACAATGCACCAACCCCCCCCCTCCCACACACACACACACACATCCACCCCCACACCCCATGACAATTTGTGGAAGCTTTCCAAATACACCTTAGTGGTGGAATTTGGCCTGTCAATCACACCCCCCCTGTACATTAAAATGCTTATTCGTCATAAAACGTCTCCCCCCACCCCCCCACCCCCCCCCACCCCCCTCTCTTCCGTGCCACACCAACAGCCAACAGTAGGCGCCCGAGGTGCTTCTCAATCAGGGTGATTGATGACAGAGACTGGAAAGCAGATCATTTGGGTGCCCTTATCTACAAAGGACGTATATCAAATCAACACTGGCTAATGATTTCCTCCTCTGCTTGCTTGGCAGAATTCCGCAATAATCTATTCAACAATGCATGAGGAAAATAATTCCTAAAGTCAAATAATGATTGGGGCTTAGACTGTTTCAAGGTAGCCAAAAGAAAAAAAGAGGGAGAGAGAGGGAGAGAGGGAGGGGGAGAACTATGCCCAGAGAATATACAAGAGTTCCCTACAGTACGAAAGCGTTGCCGTGCCGTTGTCGAGGGAAACGGATCGTAACCGTGAAGGCTATGGCAGAAGGCTTTACCAGGCCGTTCATACTGAACTGAGGAGAAGCATAAAGCAGTGATGTATACATCCATTGTGTTTGTGGATTAGCGGCTATGGCTAATAAGTGATGAATGATACGGCCCTTGGTACGGAAGGCTTGGGGGCCCCGGGGCCAGCCATTATAACTTTGCATTAAAGAGTCCAGTCACGGGGCCCCTGGCCTTGATTCGCCCATAATTTATTGGTGCCATTACTGGTTAATTAGCGCCTGTGCTTCCTGTACGTTTCCTTGGCTCCTGCCCCTCCCTGGCCCGCCCCAACCCACTCCACCCCACCCCACCCCACCCCACCTCACCATGCATAAGCCCTCAAAAGTTCCTCTTCCTTTTCTTATTTAAAATTTTTTAATTTTTATTCTAATTTTTAAATGGAATTTTATTATAATACGTTTTTCCTCTAAGCACAACGTTCCTGTCTTTGGCCTCACCTAAAATCTAAAATAAAATTTAAAAATTTAAAAAAACATTTATTACATTTTTTACTTATTTGTTTTTAATGCTTTTGCTCTCTGGTCATATCTGAAATATTTTGAGAGAGAGAGAGAGAGAGAGACAGAGAGGGGGAGAGAGCCGCCATTTTCAGTTGGCAACTTGCCCACCTTTTCACTTCTCACCACCAACCAAAACAAAGTCGAGTTTAAAAACGTTAAAAAAAAAGTGGCAAAAAAAAGTGGCCGTTTTGTGCACTGTAATAATCCCAGAAACCGAGCGCAGCGACAGCCCAGATCAGCCTGATAATAATCTACTCTGCTCACACAAGGAGCAAAAAAACAAGCGAAAAGGACAAAGCCCCGACGCCCGGCCCCCCCGAACGGTGCCGTTTAAGGAGGGAGGATTCATCAGAGCGAAGGCGCCCAGGCGTGAAAGTCAATTTACCACACGCTGTGTGCGGTTTATTTATTCATTAATGACACGTTGCACCAGATAAAGAGAGAGAGAAAGTTTGATCCAAATAACCCCTAACCCCCCCCCCCCCCCCCCCCCCCCCCCCCCAAGAGGCAAGAGGTAGGTGTTTGTGGGTGAGCATGGAGAGACTGTGAAAGGGGGCTCACAGGGATTCATTTTAATTCGGGTGGGGTGACCCCCTCGGGGGAAATAGTCTCCTTACACACACAATTACAACCGTCATCAGCCGTGCACTCATAGACAGCAGAGAGACAGAGTGACAGAGAGAGAGAGAGAGAGAGAGGGGGAGAGAGAGAGAGAGAGAGAGAGAGAGAGAGAGAGAGAGAGAGAGAGAGAGAGAGAGAGAGAGAGACAGAGTGACAGAGAGAGAGAGAGAGAGAGAGAGAGAGACAGAGTGACAGAGAGAGAGAGAGAGAGAGAGAGAGAGAGAGAGTGACAGAGAGAGAGAGAGAGAGAGAGAGGGGGGGAGAGAGAGAGAGACACAGTAACAGAGAAAGAGAGGAGAGAGAGAGACAGACAGACACATCAGAGTTTAGTTAAACTGCTCAAATAATTATTTTTAAAAAATATTAATAATAAGAATTTGTTTGTACATATAGTATTATAGTAATAATAATCCATAATTGTTTTTGTTTTTATTTTACGATTATTACTATTATTACCACTGTTTTCTGCTTTGTGTGCTTTGGCAACATGTATGAAAAATATGTCATGCCAATAAAGCAAGTTGAATTGAATTGAATTGAGAGGAGAGAGGGGGAGAGAGACAGGGAAAGAGAGAGTGACAGAGAGAGAGAGGGAGAGAGACAGGTAAAGAAACACAGACAGACAGACAGACAGACCACAAAAAAACACCACCAAGACTTCAACAGGAAGCCAGTTAAGGTACAACCCCTCCTTTTTGCGATACAAGTAAATAATGGAGGAGTAATCGTTACGGTTAACAGACGTGTAACAGCTTACGTGAACAGGAGGGTTTGGGAGAGAAAGGGGCGGAGCGGGACGGGGGTGTACTCAGGACCGTCGTCTCAATTACCATCTTATTATTGCCACTAAGTGGCCCCATATTAGGGCCATCGCCCTTAATTTCCGAGTAGGAAAAAAAATAGTTAACCTTTCTAATAGCGATGCACAGAACCCATTTAGCACACACTGGGAGCCAATCAATGGCAGCTTTGACAGACGAAACCCCGCCTCCTCTAGTAGCCTGTAGGCCCGTGTGCAGAAGACAGAGTTTTATCGTGGAAATAAAACACGAACCAAAGAACGAGACGCAAAGCATCGCACGACCCTGCATGTTACTGAAGCCAAAAAGACCCGGATTCAGTCTACGCTCCGCTTTTAACTAGCAATTAACTAGCAATTAACTAGCAATTAACTAGCCAGTTTGACTTGTTCTTCACAGACAGGTGAGTTGGGAAATCACTCATCAACTCACCAATACGTTTGTGAAGAATAAAAAAAAATAAAAAAAATAATTTCTCTTGCGTTTACTTTCAGACTTCAGGTCACCACGGTGTTTTCAGAAGCCCAGTGAAATTAAACGTGTAAAAGGTGTACCTGGAGAGCAGCGCTTCGTGAAAGAACGTCCCGCAGAGCACGGGTACAGCCTTGCGTTACTGCGGAGAGAAGTTTGAGAGGCATATATATTTTTTTTTTTTAAAACAAAATGTTTTTCCTCAATGTCAGCTAACAGGTCTCCAAAGAAGAGGGTCGCCATGTCTCTAATGCAGAGACAGATGTGGTGGGTTTCAAGACTGAGGCACGAGGGGGGGGGGGGGGGGTCTTAATGTCAAATCTCATACAACTACCCGCAAAGCTCAATTTCTTCTGTACTAATACACATTTCCTTTTGAGTCAGGGAAAAAAGAAATAAAAAACATATAGACAACAGAGAGGGGAGGGAGAGAGAGAGAGAGAGAGAGAGAGAGAGAGAGAGAGAGAAAGACACACAAAATTATTCTCCAATGATGCAA
>CM056383.1:72348745-72423192 GCA_029718625.1 Synaphobranchus kaupii
ACCTTAGGAGGTGAGGCATTATTATTATTATTGTTATATTTGCATGCACCTTTCAAGAAACTCAAGGTACACTTACAATGGTGAGGAAAAAACTCGCCTCAACCACCGCCAATGTGTAGCACCCACCTGGGAGATGCACGGCAGCCATTTTGTGCCAGAAGGCTCACCACATGAGCCCGTCTGATTGGTTGAGAGACACTATTGCAACAAGACATCTCCGGACTCAGCCACACATTAGGATCTATGCCATCGCTAACAGGCATGTGTGTTCGCAGACCAAATGTCACGTTTATTATACGTGCTAAAAGTAAAATTCTACTGGAATCATGCTGTGGATTAGGGGTAATGGCTAACATACCAGCAATTAAACGATGTATAAATTGCTTACGTTGGATTGCACTGTTCTGAATCCATCTAAATATTCAACATCATAACGATAACTGTGACATTATGACATCAGACAAAACTGTCAGAGGTGTATGCCTGCTGAACCTATGGTACCCGCATGCTGATTGGATGGTATCTGTACCAATTGGATAGAGTCCGTATGCTCATTGGATGCTGTCCACTGGACGGTATCTGCAAGCACGCTGAATGGAAGGAGTCCGCATGCTGATTGGATGGCATCTGTGTACTTATTGGACAGTATCTACGTGCTTATTGGACGGTATCTGCATGCCAATTGGACGTATATGCGTGCTTATTAGATGATATCTGCGTGCTGATTGGACAGTATCTGTGTGCTTATTGGACGGTATATGTGTGCTGATTGGACGGTATCTGTGTGCTGATTGGACGGTATCTGTGTGCAACTTCAGGCACCCTGAGGGTAAAAGAGTAGAGTTTAATAGACATGATGGTGCTGATACTGACTGATCACTCCCCATTTAAATAATTATACTGCAACGATGGGAACTACTGGTGTGGATCCAGTCAGAAACCCATCATAGCTGTGTGCGTGTGTGCGTGTCCGCGCGTCTGTGTGCGTATCTATGTGTGTGTGTGTGTGTGTGTGTGCATGTATGTGTGCATGCAGGAGTGACCGTATATGCATTCATATGGGTGTGTGTGTGCGTGCGTGTGAGAGAGAAGTTGTGCATAATGAGTGTGTGTGCGCGAGTGAAAGCGTACGCGTGCCTGTACGGGTGATTGATTAGATTTTTTTAAAATAAGGCACGTGCTAAGTCATGTGTTTTACAGGGAGCGCCATCAGGGCTCAGTGCTGAGCGTGCTGGTGGGTGGAGGGCCAGGGGCGGGGCCGGGGGGGGGGTGTCTGACTGCTTTAATGCGTGTGCTGCTGCACAGGCCACAGATTCTGCCCCATCGTGTCAAACGCAGGCTGTCCTGAGCAGCATGGACACAGCTAATGCAGACTATCCCACCCCATTACAGTTAAACATGTTCTATATACACTTATGTTACACTCAACATTCATGTGAGGTAGAGGTGTGTTTGCTTAAACACAGTCTTAGTGTATGGACATCATCAACATTATTGTTATTATGATTATTATTAGTATTATTATTATTAATCCTTGGTCTGGGGAAAGTCTGCTTTGCATATCCTCTCACACAGGTCCCAGTCTGAATCGGTCCCTAGAAGGCTGTGACCTTTGACCTCTTCTCCCCCACCGCTAATGAATAGAAGCGCAACCAGGGGCCCTCTCGGCATCAACCTCCTTGGCCTCTCCCCTCCCCTCCGCAAAGACGTGTTATTTCTCTGCATGACAACGAGGCGCAGTCAAGGTTAAAGTTTCGTCTTAAGTGGAAGTGAGGAGGAACGAATGCCAAAAAAAAAATATATGGAAATTTTAAATAAGGGTGGTCTGGGGGCACTGCCTTCACCTCTAACGTGAGGCTCTGTTGCCCACTCTGTTGTCCACTCGGTTTTTGCTGACTGAGGGGTGAGGGGTACTTGGGCACCTTAACTCTTTTTTTTTATTTTTTAACCTTATAGAAAACTAATAAATTAAATAATAAAATGATTGTTTTAATGATGCATCAGGGTTTGCTTACGCCCTGGTGTCACGTCCACTTGTTTGTTTGTTTTGCCCCCATCATTATTTCACACTTCTCACAAGGTTTGTTTTTGCAGATTTTTGCCAAGCCACGGTGAGTTTGCATAATATGCTTTTCACATGGCGAGCCATGAGTCCGATCTGAGGACAAACTCGAGCACTGCTATTTACATGAGCTCCTGCATCCAGAAGAACCAAATTTAAATTTAGAGGACAGACGTATTTGTGATGAAAATAGTCACTGGCTCTCCTGTAGTAATGTGTGTGGTCTGTAGGGTGTAGAATAGTCACTGGCTCTCCTGTAGTACTGTGCTGTAGTACTGTGTGTGGTCTGTAGGGTGTAAAATAGTCACTGGCTCTCCTGTAGTACTGCGTGTGGCCTGTAGGGTGTAAAATAGTCACTGGCTCTCCTGTAGTACTGTGTGGGTTGTAGGGTGTAAAATAGTCACTGACTCCCCTGTAGTACTGTGTGTGGCCTGTAGGGTGTAAAATAGTCACTGACTCCCCTGTAGTACTGTGTGTGGCCTGTAGGGTGTAAAATAGTCACTGACTCCTGTAGTAGTGTGTGTGGCCTGTTGGGTGTAGAATAGTCACTGGCTCTACTGTAGTACTGTGTGTGGCCTGTAGGGTGTAAAACAGTCACTGGCTCTCCTGTAGTAATGTATGTGGTCTGTAGGGTGTAATATAGTCACTGGCGCTCCTGTAGTACTGTGTGTGGCCTGTAGGGTGTAAAATAGTCACTGGCTCTCCTGTAGTACTGTGTGTGGTCTGTAGGGTGTAAAATAGTCACTGGCTCTCCTGTAGTACTATGTGGTCTGTAGGGTGTAAAATAGTCACTGGCGCTCCTGTAGTACTATGTGGTCTGTAGGGTGTAAAATAGTCACTGGCTCCCCTATAGTACTGTGTGTGGTCTGTAGGGTGTAAAATAGTCACTGGCTCTCCTGTAGTACTGTGTGTGGCCTGTAGGGTGTAAAACAGTCACTGGCTCTCCTGTAGTAATGTATGTGGTCTGTAGGGTGTAAAATAGTCACTGGCTCTCCTGTAGTACTGTGTGTGGCCTGTAGGGTGTAAAATAGTCACTGGCTCTCCTGTAGTACTGTGTGTGGTCTGTAGGGTGTAAAATAGTCACTGGCTCTCCTGTAGTACTATGTGGTCTGTAGGGTGTAAAATAGTCACTGGCGCTCCTGTAGTACTATGTGGTCTGTAGGGTGTAAAATTGTCACTGGCTGTCCTGTAGTACTGTGTGTGGTCTGTAGGGTGTAAAATAGTCACTGACTCTTGTAGTACTGTGTGTGGCCTATTGGGTGTAGAATAGTTACTGGCTCTCCTGTAGTACTGTGTGTAGTCTGTAGGGTGTAAAATAGTCACTGGCTTTCCTGTAGTACTGTGTGTGGTCTGTATGGTGTAGAATAGTCACTGGCTCTCCTGTAGTATGGTGTGTGGTCTGTAGGGTATAAAATAGTCACTGGCTCTCCTGTAGTACTGTGTGTGGCCTGTAGGGTGTAAAATAGTCACTGGCTCTCCTGTGTAGTGTAGGTGGCATAGAAGTGACTGGAGAGGCACAACTGCTGGTTCTAAATTGTGGAGGAATAGTGTCTTTTTAAAAGGGCCACACTTTAGAAGCATCTTTTTAAAGGCTCAGCGTTAACCAAAGAAATCGGTTTATTGTACACGGCGTACAGCTCAGAGAAAGCATATCCTCCATTTACAATGTTTGCACAGAGCTAAGAATTCAAATACTCCCTCAAACAGCAGACTAGACGTTATTCTAAAGCAAATAGGATTTCAGATTTCTAGCCCAACCCATATTTTATGTCTGGTGCTATAATATGATTTCAAAAGTCTGTTCGCATAACCTAATTCCTTAGCATGAAGCTTAAATACTGCACCTCACACATGGCAAAGTAAAGGATTAAAACACTGCTCCTGAAGACTGAAAAACTGCCGGCTATTTAATATTAAACTCATGAAAGACATTCAGATACACCTCATCAATCTACCGTTGTGTGTGTAGGTACAGCGGAAAAGTACTACAAATGATTTAGTAAATAATAAACGTTGAGCTCCAGTCACTGGCTTCCAAATCAAAGCATATTGCAAATTGAGTTTTTTTTTTCCTTGTTTGTTTGTTTAATATAATTTCTGCCAGCTAAAATGTTTATAGCGCAAGTTTGGTACTTGGGGACTGTTTAACGATATTGATTTGTCCAGATAAAGTAGAATTTTAAATCACACACTGGCAAAAGAGGAAGCCCATATTTCTCTCTAAATGAGTAATAAAAGAAACTCAAAGGTTTGTTTTAAAATGTCTGGCTTGAACTGGGAACTGCACGCAAAGAGCCATCAGAACCAGTTTTAAAAAAAGAACATAAAAAGACGACGGTCAAAAGGTGTTTATCATTTAGTTACAGAAAATAAAAACATTTTGCTTTTGCAGGATAACCTCGCCTGCTGCCTGCTAATGCTGCTGAGAAGTAATTATGCCAGAACAATGGTAAACCATTTAAGATCTGGATCAATTACTTTCACTTATTGTAACTGGAGGTGAAAAAAATATAAGGGTGTACAAATCCCCACATGACAATGTGCTGAACCCATGTAATGGACTGTACCATTAGCAAACAGGCCTGCACTGAAAAGCCTCATGGAAATTAAGTATATTAAATATATTTTAACCCTCCTAATTATGTTGAGATTTTATGACACCTATGTTTGGGGTCAAATTGACCCCAACAGTTTAAATCGACAAAATTATTGTACAAGAAAGTTTTACACTGTCACCTTAATGTCTAGCCTCCAATTCTCCAATTGTCTAGTCTTTCGTCCTGAAATATTACAAATCTGTGATAAACTTCTTATTTTAGAACCAGAGGTAATTGAAAGTTTCTGGAGCTTAAAACCTGTATGGGAAAGTACCCACAAAAAAATATAAAACATAAAGAATGGTTGTATATTTACTTATATGTATATTTTATATAGCCTGGGGGTCAAAAAGATGCCAAGCAGCACCCCTACGTATATACGTACAAAGTTGGTACAGGACTTTTGAAAACAACATTATGTTTATTGCATGTTTACTATTTAATGCCACCATATTAGGAAAGTAATATGACATAAATATTGACTTTCTGCAAAGTAAAATGAGAAATACATTTCACAAGCAGTGTAATGTAATATCCTATAATATCTGAAAATGGCAATTAGCATATTTGCCAAAACAGTGAAGTTTTGCAATCCATTGATAATATATTTATTCCGATAAGTTTCCAGATATATTCCTCTTCCATAAGGGAAGCCTCATTGAAGGTCCAGAAACCCCGCAGGTCTGACAGGAGGACATCACAAGTAGAGGTACGACCCCAAGCTAAGGGGAACTACCCTAGTGCATCATTTATCCGAAAATCCTGATTTGTGAGATATTTCCATTCAGGCAGTACTAATTTCAGAGCAGATGGGAATGTAACTATAACAACCAACTATCATTTTTCTTTCACACTACATTTTGACATAAGCACCACTGTACCCAGACAAGGTGATATGCTCCATTTTGACCATTACACCTCAAGTTAGGACTACCAAAAATTTCATTGTGTGATGTTTTTTTTTCCCTCCACTGTGCATCCCTCTGTATTTTGCCATTTAAAACTCACGTTGTTGACCATTTTAACAAATGAGGTGCACTGTACATTTTGAAATTAAAGTTGCTGATTTAGACTTAGTGTAACATCGACATAATATCACATCAGATGTCCTGTTCTCAAGACATCTTTAAATACCATGTGAGGTTTCCTTCTGGCATATACTGCTGCCACACTGTGTGTGTGTGTGTGTGTGTGTGTGTGTGTGTGTGTGTGTGTGTGTGTGTGTGTGTGTGTGTGTGTGTGTGTGTGTGTGTGTGTGTGTGTGTGTGTGTTGTGTGTGTGTGTGTGTGTGTGTTGTGTGTGTTGTGTGTGTTTGTTGATTTGGTTGGCAGCACGTTTCAATCCTCAGGGGATCTGCGGGATGCGTTTTCAGATTGTAGCGGCAGTTAGAGAGTTAACATTTGAAATACTAACGTGCCCCAGGTCTGCTGTGCGCCCCGCCCGGGATTTCAAACGCACTGAGCAGGTGAAGAGGCTCACGGCGTCAGTGTTTTTGGGACCACGCATCTCCGAAAGGGGTGTGTGAGTTTCCGCGGAGACCGGAGCTGAGAGAGAGAGATTGAGCGATTTACGAATGCGCCGCCCCGCGATTCAGCCGCCGCCGCCGCCACGGAGACCGCGTTTCACGCGCGGAATTAACGGGGCCTCCGCTGGGCGCCCATGCTGTTTCGCACTTCCTGAAAATCCACTTGATCTGATTTGGGTCTTTTTCATTTTCATTACCGGTCTGGCCTCTCCACACGCGACTACGGCAGGCATACCGCCATCTCTTCTCTCTGTGCCAAGCCAGGTTGTGTTTTCTCCCTGTTAATTAACACTGATAACCGTTTTATAGAAAGGGAATCGCGCTCTCTCTCTCTCACTCTCACTCTCGCGGAGATTCAGGGAGTCTCCACTTAATGGGCCCTATATGAACATGTATTGCAGTTTTCATGCAGATTAAGTACTGTCTGTGACTGCTTTTTGCCCTGCGTGTGTCTTCTGCATGTGGCATTTAAGCAGTCAGATTGTGTGTATGTGTACGTGTGTGTGTGTGGGTGTGTGTTGTGTGTGTGTGTGTGTGTGTGTGTGTGTGTGTGTGTGTGTATGTACACCTATGTGTGCGTTTGTTTGTTTATTGAGTTGTTTTTCTTAACGCAGTGGCACATTAGGTATGTTCCTCTCCATTTTTGGGGCTACCCACTGAACCCACGAACACTTTTTAAACCCAAATTATCACCCCGCACCCCACCACCAGCCTGTCTGCCGCTGAGGATTGTGGGACGGGGGGGGGGACGGGGGGGGGGCGAATGGAGGCTGGCGTTTGATGTTTCGTATTTTTCCCCGTGCCCTGATGAGACACAGACATGGGGAGGAGGGGGGGGGGGGGGTGTGGGGTTGGGGTTTCGGGGGGGTCTGTGTCACCCTGATTAGTCTCGCAGCGGCAGTGCTGGAGCTATCAGCCGCTCAGCAGGGGTAGGGGGTCGGGTGGGGCGGGGCGGGGGAGGGGGGGGCCTCGCAAGGTTCCGGAGGCAGGTCGGCACGGCGATTGTAAGGTGGGTACATGGAGAATGGGGGCGGGTGCCACAGTAGAAGTATGGACTGAATATGGCCTAAAAAATATGAGCAGACCTCACCTCTACCGAACATCTGCTGAGCATGTGCCAGCATTTTAGCCACCCCCCACCCCCCCAAAAAAAAAAATAAAAAAAAAATAATAATAATAATTCACACACATTACATTCCTCTGCCTCCCAAGCCTGCTAAAGTCATTGGAACATTGCAGTGACTAACACTGTACATGTTTCTTTAAGAGAATAGCACATCAGACATCTATGGTACATAACGGTATACTATTACATTACATCTATGGTACATACCGGTATACTATTACATTACATCTATGGTACATACCGGTATACTATTACATTACATCTATGGTACATACCGGTATACTATTACATTACATCTACGGTACATACCGGTATACTATTACATTGCATCTATGGTACATACTGGTATACTATTACATTACATTATGATGACTTATAATGACGATGACGCTTTTATCCAGAGCGATGTACAGAAGTGGAAAACATCACTGAAATTCTCAGGAATCACCAACAGAGGCCCATTTATAATCAACAAATTTAATATTAACCTAACAACAATTTGTATTGTAATCCATGCTAGAACTAGAGAACACGTTCAGAACACGGCCCCCGGTTCAGACCACAGGCCCGGTTCAGACCACAGGGCCCCGGTTCAGACCACAGGGTTTTCATGAAGAAGAGAGGAAGAAAGAGAGGAAGAGGGAAGAAGAAGCCAGAGTGATGAGTAACCCAGACAAAGGTTCAGGCAAAGAGGAGACGATACAGACACGCGAGTCACAGCCGACAGCAGGAGTCATTACCTAAACCTACAGCATTAAGCGCCATAGTCAATGCTTTAGGTGATTCCACATCCACAGCTCTGAGGTTATAATAACCACCAGCAGCTCCATGTGTTTCTACATCAACACCACCTCACAGAGGAAGAGCTGCCATACACTGGGTCTTCTCCCATTGGCCAATACCCCCCACCAGCTCCACTACCATGCCACTGCCCCCCCCCATCCCAACACGACCCTCTGACTGTCTGTCAAATGCAACATAAAGCGGCTGTTATGCCTTTCCTTAAAAAACACACACACACACACACACACACACACACACACACACACACACACACACACACACACACACACACACACACACACACACACACACACACACACACACACACACACACACACACACCAGCGTGGCAGCAGTATAAATCCTGGTCCAGGGATTATCCAGTCACACTACTGTGCTTCATAAACTTTATAAACCCTGTTCCCCCACCCCCCAAACATTACCCTATGCAGCCTCCCTAACCCCCCCCCCCGCCATAAACATTCCTTGTACTCTTGGCAGGACAGTCTCTCTGCAGCCCTTTGTATGTATATGTGGAGATAATGGCAGCTTGTATGTATGTGGAGATAATGGCAGCTGTTGCTCGCTCTGGCCTATTAGCCTGCAGTCAGCCGGCTGCTCCTGTTCTACATGGTCTGCTGCCTGACCGCCAGACCGCCAAACCCATAGACCGCCTCTTTTCTGCCTCCTTCGCCCGACCCATCCCCCATTCCTCCTTTCTTCCTAAAACAACCCCCCCCCCCCCCCCCCCCCCCCCTTAGTGTGCACACACACACACACACACACTCAAACACACATTTGTTGATTTTTAGCCCTGGTGAGAGACTTGGCTAATGACACACAAGAGCAGCGACATGGCCCCGGCTCGGCCCGCCTGCACCCTGCCATGCCCTGGCTAGGGCGGGCATCCCACCCCGGGAGAGGCCCAACGCCGCCCGCCGGACAGGACCTGGGACGCCAACACCCCCTGCCGTCAGCACCCGCCATTACCGCTCATAACAAACAACCACTCCCTAATCTGACACAGGGACCAAGTGCCATTTGCAACAACAAAAACAACAACAGTATTATTCAGATCAAGGGATGGGCCAAATGTTATAATGTAATGATAGAATAATAATCATGACGTCATGGAGGTCTAATTTAGGATTAAGACAGTGTACTGGACATGTATTAGCTGTGGCAGCACCATACAGTGACATCACTGTCCATGAATAAAACCTATGCAATATGAGCATGTGGATTTATTTAATTATTTGCAGGCCCTACAGAGTTGCGTCATTAAAGAGGTGTGTGTGTGTGTGTGTGTGTGTGTGTGTGTGTGTGTGTGTGTGTGTGTGTGTGTGTGTGTGTGTGTGTGTGTGTGCGCGCGCGTGGTGGAGGGCTCTAGCGTGGGTTTGATAAAGCAAGGCAATTTTAGAAGCCGCTATACTGCAAAATTACAGTTGTACATCATGCTGATCTCTCTCTCTCATCGTGCAACTGTGTGATGTTAACATTTGATTTGCATGATCCCCACCACTGTGACAGAGTGTGTGCGAGAAAACAGACGCAATTAAAAATTGGAGAACACTGGCGCCATCTGGAGGACATCCATTGGATTGCAACACGGCGGGTTCCGGGATAAAACGCAAGCCTCCAGAATTCCGAGATAAAAGACACCATATTATTAAAGTTTTAAGTGACGCGGAGGACGCAGGTTTTGCGACTGCAAATGGTAAATATAGCCTATATTCACATATTCAAACGAACGACCTTTACTCGGAGACAATTGGTTCGTGTGGACGAACTGGATTGTTTGGGATGAGTGCAGTTGCATTTCCTTCTCGAAAATATCTCAATTGTTTTCTGCGTGTCATATACTATAAAACACATCCCCACATAAATGAAACACTAGCAGTGCCTGATTTATTAATATTCAGATTTGAAATTTTTAATTCGGACTGCATGAAAAAAAAATCCTAACTAATCACTAACCCAACACTGGAAGAACTGATTCTACCGTACCCCTGAAGCTGGAGATTTTAATAATTAATGTCCTCAGCAATTCTATAAAAGAGAATTGCTTTAAGCCAAAGTAAGCCCGACACAAAACATCTCTTTAGTTACTATCGAGCTTAAGGGGCGAGTCGAACTGAACGCCAAGCGACTTGACCTTAACTTTCAATTGCGAATTTGCATTAGCCTACATTCACTTGCAAAGGGTTACATTTTATTAAACACATTTTTTTTTTTTGCTTTATTTCTGCTTGAATCGCCACCATGGGTCCATACAATTACAGTCAATTGGTTATCTATGAATCCCTTGCCTTAGGCCGAGCCTCAATCACAGCGTGTGTTCATGTCTGTAAGGGAATATTAAAAGACAAATGTCACTGAAAATGACGGCGCTCAAATTGGGCCAATATGAACACTTGGCACAGTCGCAAATTACCAACTTGTCTTGATTGCATCCAGTCATTTTGTCTAACCTCTTTTTTTTTCTCCCTAATCACATATACATTTCTTGGGCAGACCTTTTAGCTAGTATTAGTTGACTTTGAGCTCTGAAAAAACTTAAGTCAGCACATTTATAGTCATTTTTCTCGTACGTTTGTTTATGACGATTTCATTAAATTAGCCCCCATTCCATTCGAGTAACCATAGCAATTCGATATGATGCGGGTCCCTCAATTCGTTCGAGGGTTGAAAATATGCAGAACCGCGGGGAAGCTATGGAGAGGATTAATGCGGGATTTTTACAAGAAATTAGTAGCCTAATGAAGTGGATAGAAATGCCGTGACAGTTTTATTGCATCTAAATTGCGTGGAAGTGGAGTTTAACTGCTTCGCGTATTCTCACATAATGAGTCGTGACAGAGGCTGCGAGGCTTATTTGCCTTAACTGGCTGACAACTCGCATGGCGGTACTTACAGAATTGGGGTTGAACATCGCCGTCCCGCCCCAGCTCAGCTCCGCCGTTCACTCTGTTTACATCTCTTCCTTCTGTCCGTGTGCGCGCTCCGCCGTTCACTCTGTTTACATCTCTTCCTTCTGTACGTGTGCGCGCTTGGGCGCCTCCACAGCTCCATTCGAATTTTTACAGTTCACGCCTATTATTATTATTATTATTTTCCCCCACCACTGAAAAATGGGCCTACAGGATTTTAAAGTCTAATCTAGGCTCAGTTATAGCTCGTGCTCTTTAGCTGTAACGAAGGGCCACAATACAAAGCTAAAGACAAATAGCCTAATAATCACTTTAACTCTTCAAAACCATAATATAGCCGGAGACCATATGAAGATTCTGATACATTTAGTTCGCCAGTCGTTAACTTGAAGGCAAAATGCCAAAATTAGATTATCGGAGATTCTTCGAGTGGGGTGAACATAATTTAAATAAACATTCATATCAAGGCAAAATGTGGAATATTTTTAGCCAGTAGGCCTAGGCTAGGTCGCCTTCACTCCGAGCGGTACGGGAATATCATGTGCAATGATTTGGCGCCATCAAGCGACCATTAAAAAAATATTGTATTATTAAAAGAATAAAATAAATAAATGTATAACCTTAAATGTAATATAGCCGCAAACAGTCATGCAACAGGCGACATGACTGGGTCGAAATCGTTGTCATGCAGTAAGATTATTTGACGGTCTTAAAGGTTAATTAGTGAAAAGAAGGATGAATATCTTACTTTTGGCCTTGTTTTGACATCGGGTGGAGTAAACTGAGTTCTCTCTCCCTGAACGAAACGTTGGGAAATACGATCTGGTAAAACGTAGGCCTACCACGGGTTGACTGGACAAGAGACGACTCACCTTGTCGTTTTAGTTCCATGACGCGTTCTGGCTCTTCGTCACTACGTGAAATCATACCATTACAAAAACTATTAATTAACGCTATAGGCCTAATCATTACATCTTAAATAACCCAAGTCTGAAATGGGGTTTCCCTTCTAAAATACCTGATTTAAAAATATAAATTAAAAAAAATATAAATTAAATATAAATTATAAATTAAAAAATTAAAAATTAACAAAAGAGATACAGTCTTGTGGTCAGAGAGGTTCCTACCTTTAAAGTGTCATCTCATTGTGTGTAAATATGCACTCACTCAGATCCTTACGGGCCCTCCATCTTCCCGCTGCAAACCATAAACTTGGCTTCTTTCCTGAACTCCTGTCCAGCTCCCAGCCTACAAGATTAAATCTATTAATCCATTAGTTTCAGGAAACGGTAAAGAACTCACACGGAAACACAAGTTGCCTACTAGAGCTCTCAAATAGCGCAGTTTATCGTAACGCAGCCAGGCCTTACAGAGAGTCTGGTGACAGAATTAACTTTTTTTATGCTGAGGGTCTAAATCGGGCAAATGTTTGGTGGTCCATTTTGTTTCAGGTGCGTAACCTCGCCCATTCTCCCTACAGGTTACAAGCTGTTGGGGCTTGAGAGATGGACTACGCCTTTTCTCCCATCAGCGCTACCTATCGCTTCCGACGTGAACAAAAGGGGTAGGCCAATAATAGGCATTTGGCATACACAGCCCCGCGTTGGGTGCCTTTTTTCTTTTCTTTTTTAAAGAGAGGGAAAATGAAATAAATTGCATTTAGCATAGCATAACTGAATTATCTTCCCTACACGGTAGGTCGTGATTTTATCCAGGGTGTCAGTTGAACAAAACGCGGCTATTTTCGTGTTTTTCATAATCATGGCATTGTTGGCCAACTGCAATGATGTTCAGTTAGCTGAATGTAATGTAGGCTATTGCAGCCATTTCTGTACGTGTTTAATACGTCTATTCTATAGCTCCACAAACTAAGAGTTAGTCATTAATAGTAGTTGGCTACACTTGGCGCCAGCCCAAACATGTAGTCCTAGAAGGCCTCTTGGTTTTTATTTTCTCATTAAAAATCTGCAGTGGTGCAGTGGATAGCACTGCCGCCTCACAGCAAGAAGGTCCCGAGCTCGAATCCCAGATGGGACCTTTCTGTGTGGAGTTTGCGTGGGTTTCCTCCCGAAATTCAAAGACATGCAGGTTAGGCTAATTGGGGGGGCATTAACAGGCGTTGCTGTAAAAGAGCATCTGTGCTCAGTCAACCTACCCTATATAAATAAAGGTAAATAAAATAAAGTTAATGGTCAGTTTAGAGATTCAACTTTCCTCCAATCGGCGCAAGTTACGCGGGGCTCACAGTAGGCTACATTTAGCAAAATTCTCTAAAATGAGCTAGCTTTTTTACTTACAGTAGGTGGTGGTCTTATTCAGGTGTCAACTTAATTAAACGCCGCTATTTTAATGTTTTTGTTAAGATATTGCAGCTACTTATGTGGGCTTAATTCTATGAGCGAAGAATTATAGGGTTAGGCTTATCTCTGTAGACAGCATAGCTTTGAGACAATAATGGTTTATGTAAAGTACCAAACGTTTAAACGTTTCTTTGGTTCATTGGTTGATTTGTAAGCATGGCACAGCCCAAGTATTATTAAAGCCCGAAATTTCCAATTACGTGTTTTTGTAATCAGCCTATATTGTATGTGGAAGTGGAAGATGCGCTTTTGTTAGGTTGATAAAGCCACGAGAGAAAACGTCGTGTTTTGGGTGAAGATTCACTGGTTTAAAAATCTTGCCGATAGTCGTCGTGGTGGTGAAGAAATTTGACTGACCAGTCCTGGGCTATCCGGTGTAAACTATGCGAAAATAACACTTCGTGCGTGTTGAGTTCCAGCTCCTATGACCTCAATACGTATTCCGACTATGACCGCATATTCTCGTTGCCATAGTAGCTCTAAATTAGGCCTTTAGATAGAATAGAATATTTTTTATTTTCCCTTTAGGGAACTTCAGTTGTAGCCACCAGCAACAACAAAAAAGACAGACAGTGGGGCAGACCCACAACACACAAACAAACACACCAAATAAAGACATTTAATATCAAATTAAGTGAATTAAAGTTGAATACATGATTAAAAATAGCCCCCGCTGTCCCGAGATGTCCAGTGTCATTTAGCAGTCCAACACACAAACCGCCTCCACGAAACGTGGCTACGTAGCCAGTTTGCTATATCGATAAACTGCATTTCTGGTAAAGTTGATTAAACACTTTTTCTACGCCCATTTGACTGTTTTTGAATCGTTTTCACCTGCTCATGATTATGAATAGTTCAAGAGCAAAACTGAAAATATTTTTTATTGAGACCACCATAGAAGATCTAGTGTCATGTCTTGGGGGGGGGGAAACATCCAACCACATTACCTTAAATTACAATATAAAAACTAGAATGGCACTCAGAGAGATGCTACACCCGCGCATGAGGCTAAAACTGTGATCTTGCAGTGTGAAATCTGGCATTGACCGATTGGGAAAAAATAAACTACACATCTAACATATTCTTAAATCCTAACAATCCTAATAGAAATTCACTTACCTGCAATCGTCTGTAAAAATTAATCGTAATTATACTGAATTCAAAAGCTCAACATCGCACTGTGTACACTCTCAGGTAAAGCAGTATGAAGTTCTGATACATAGCATTGAGTATTTACCTTTAAATATGGGTGCAATGTGTAGTGATGTCACAATAACAGCAACATAATGTCGGAGTTCTGAACACTTGTGATGTCATACGTTTGGGGCCTAATGGTTAATTTGTAAAATTACCGAGAGATGCGACACCCGTACTTGGGGCTAAAGCTGATCTTGCACTGTGAAGTCGGGTACTGACCGATTGGGGGGGGGGGGGGGGGGGGGGGGTGTCAAGATTCAGGTCATTGCCCAACTGTGACCATTTCCACAAACTTTCATAACAATCGGAGTAGAATTGTTTGAGTTATGGATGATAGGGCACAGACATAAATACAGACAGGAGCGAAAACAATACCCCCTGCTTGCGCTACGCGCGCGGGTGTAATAAAAACACCTGTTCACGAATGTAGTGTATGTTAAAGCCTAGCCCTTGTGGGTAGACAACGAAGCAGCATTACTGAGTGAGCTGGATAACATATTATGATTAAAAGTAGGTATAGGCCTAATTAATTTGCCCTATATTCCTTTTAACTTATTTTTTTATTTCAATTATAAGTAGGCCTATATTATAGCATTGGGTGAAATGATTGGCGTTTCATCTGTGTGGAGTTGCTACACAAAATGACGAGTGAGTGAATATTTCTACAGCTCACATTAACACAATGTGAACCAATTCCACAAAAAAAGGCCTTGGATTTCATAATTTTTTTTCCAGTCTTGGCCATTTAATTTCAGTAAACACTGATATCACCAAAATTCACTTGTCAAACTGGGTCTGTGAAAATAACTTGGACTTGTTATTTTCAAGCCAAAGTTAAGGTCAAATGTAAGTTGAATCGAGGTCAGTTCAAGAGTAAACCTGAAAAAGGAACCAATTTGCTTTCCAAAATTTCAGTGACCTAGTCACATAATGCAGGGGGAAAAAATATAAAAAATGATTTCTCTGGAGTAACCATTTCTAAAAGCGAGATGATCATTTTGACTCTGAGCATGCTCTTAAACTCTTTGACCTTCAATGTGACACAGACCCATTTTAAATTTAGAAGCGAGTGTGTAGAAGGGGGGAAAAAAAAGCAGGACTGGGAATAAAATAATCAAATGCAAAAATAATTTTAATAGTTCACACAATCCACAGGAAAAAAAAGCTGTGACAGAGAGCGATTTCTCTGCCATTACCAAGGTAGATCAGTCATTTATTTATTTCCCATCAGTTTGGAGGTGGGAGGGATGCAGCACCCTGTCCCAGTTAGCAGGCCATTGGGAAACGCATCGGCACACGGTGACCGGCGGACCCGGAAGTCACAGGCACCATTACGGCTCTACAAAAATCACAGATACTAACGGAAAAAAACCTGTAAGCTGTGCGGGTGTCAGTATGCCTTCAAGCAATCCCAGCTGCTATGGAAAAAGAACAGCGGACATGGGTGCCATTTTGGCTCCATGAAATCTGCTGCTACAGGAAAACTTGTAGGCGACACAGGTGTACGCTGCAATGGATGCCATTACGGCTCCAGGCAATCTTGGCTGCAATGGGAAAATATGTACGCTGCAATGTATAATTTATATAATGTATGCCATCTCAGCTTTGCAAAAATCACGGTTTTTGCATCACAGTTTAACAGACAGGACGACGCAATACCATGCCCTTCACCTTATCAATCATTCGATTGGCCAACAGGCCGTGCGCCAAATTCTGGAGAATTATTAGCTCATTATCAGCAGGTCAAAGAGCATGTGGTAACACTTGGTTAGGACCGGAATCACCTGTACAAACAGAGACTAAAGAGAGAGGGTGGGGTTAGAATCAGGGGGAATCGCACTGTAAAATTAAACCATTCTGGCTTTTTCAGAAGCCCTAAAGAACGGGGCGCCCCCTCAAACGTCCCATTTCCTTCAGCCATCTTAGAATGCTTGCTTAAAGGGGAGCGTTAAAACTGTTCTGCTGGAATCCGATCAAGACTAGGGCTGTGTCCAAATGGTCCAAGTCAGCACACTTACCTACTATTGAGTATGCCAGTTGAGTATACTTTTTTATTTATTTATTTTTTTATTTTTTTTAAAGCTGTCAAGTTAGGCTAGCCTACGCAGAATTCTGAAAATTGAGTGTTCTTAATATTCCCAGATGATATAGCGTACTTATGTCCGGGTTTATATGGACGATATTTTTGTCGCATACTGCATGTCACTAAGTTAAGTTTACTTGCTGCACGTAGCAAATTGCGTCACAAGATAGCTCCCTCGAGGGAAGACAGCAAGGGAAGGGAGCGTGTTAAACTGGATCCGAATGCAGCCTTGGTCAATCAAACAAAAGAGAAACACACATTTGTTTTAACGGATGTACCTTCGCGTTAGATACACCAAACGCAGCAGGGGGGTGGGGTGATATGGGTGGGGGGGTTGTGGTTAGGGTTGGCGGTTTAGTGTGTGGAGGCGTAGGGCAGCCAAACAGGAACGCAACACAGACTCAACCCAAACTTAACCCTTGAGAAAAGACCAGCGACCAGGGCACGGCTCGGTTTAAACGCTTAAGGGTCCAAGGAGTACTCACACACTGGCATCCAGGAATGGAGCAGTCACATACGCCCTAGCACAGGGGTGTCAAACTAAATTCCCAGGGGGGCCGCGGTGTCTCCGGGTTTTTGTGGTTTCCTGTCAGTCAGCTGCCAATTAAGCCCTTGAGAACAATGTGTGAAAATTCTTTAGCCAATCATTGAGTTAAGTGAACCACTGGTGCTGAGAACACACCAAAAACCAGCAGACACTGGGGCCCTCCAGGACTGGAGTTAAACCTGCAGACACAGCGCCCCCTCCAGGACTGGAGTTAAACCTGCAGACACAGCGTCCCCTCCAGGACTGGAGTTAAACCTGCAGACACAGCACCCCCTCCAGGACTCAAGTTAAACCTGCAGACACAGCACCCCCTCCAGGACTGGATTTTGGCCTAGCAGCATTGGGCTAACGTGCACATGCTAAAGTTTGGGGCTTCGCTGGGCGGCTGTGGAGCCGAATGTTTTTTGCCCAAAAGCTGCATTCAGCACGAACAAACGGCTGCAACGTTTTTAGGAACAGCGCTGTGCTGAGCACCCATTTTAAAGATGTATCCCATCACCGACTGCTTCAGACTACAGGGCTACCCCCCCCCCCTACGCGAGAGCCAAACTGGGGCAAGTGCACCCCGACGATTGCTGAAGAACACAAAAAATGTTTTAGAGACAACGCAGCCTTCGGGGCGACCCATAGCAGAACAGCTGGTATTTCGAACACAGCCCTGGTTCAAACCCATGGATAGGGCACTGCTACTGTACTCAAGCCAGTGAATACCCAGCTATGGATTATATTAAAATGATAAGAACAGATACTACACCTGATCTTAGCCAAAAGGCAGAGAAGCGATAGCTATGTATCATACCTGGATTATAACTTTAAAATAACAGCCATGCGTACCTTGATCCCTCCGTTCCTACTGCAAGTACTGGTTTTTGTGGTTTCCTACCAATCAGCAGCTGATTTAAGCCTTGGAAACAAGGGGGGGGGGTGGACTCCAGCCAATCAGCAGGCAGTGTGGCCCTCCAGGAAGCGCTTGAGTCAAGAGATCCCAGCCATACAGCACGGTAGCACTCTCCGCCATCTTTGAACTCCAAATACCTCCACAGATGAGCCAGCAAACAGCCACCAAGCCGCTACATGTGCACAGCTTCCCGCTCTCTGAGGTGGCCAACCCTGGGCCTGGAGAGCCACAGACTGCTGGTGCTTTTTTGTGGTTATTAATTCATCAATTAAAGCAGGCGACTACATTTAACTCACCTACCCTGGTTTCCTGGGTGTAAAGTGGTTGTTGTATTTAAGGTGAAAACAAAAACCAGCGGCCCCTGCGGCTCTCCCCGACCAGGATTGGCCACCTCTGCTCTATAACAACAACCCGGCCACCCCACACACAACACACAACACACAAACCAAAGGGATATCCAGTGGTCCAACATCATGTGATTGCACCCACAAATCGCCAGTTTTAATCGCGGGGTAACCAAGAGACATTTTAGTATTTAGCATTTAAAACCAACACACAGCACACAGACACACATACACACAAAAAAATATATAATTATATTATTTGGACCCAAATATACTGAGAAACATTCCATTGGTGACTTTTACAAGCTCACAAGCATACGGTGACAATGTCCCATAAAAAGTTGCACTTTCTGTCCAGACTAAATAAAGCATGTTTTTTTTTTTTTTGTGAAATATTGTGTAGTAGATGTGCAAGAGTTTTTTTTTATTTTTTATTTTATTTATTAATTTTCCTGTGCATGGAAAATTATTCGGCAGAACCGAGTCACGCGTGAATACGTCTACTTTTGCCAGAGACGCAGTGAAACTTCTAGAATGTGGCACTCTGGGAAGCTAGATGGACGAGTGAAATTGTAAACCCTTATCATGGCTATGGCAGGTTAATCGTGTTTGCCTGTTTTTTTTTTGTTTTTTTGCCTTCATCACTGTTAAGCTCACCCCTCCCTTGCCAGTAGAAGTAGATTGGGCTATGTTACTCTAATAAAAAAAACTATAAGAAACCTTTCCCCACACATGCATGGAATGGGTTTTTGATTATTTCTAATTTGGCTGCACTTTTGGGGACCCAAGTCCTCTAATGATCTACTGGTGATTAAGCGTTATCAAACGCTGTTGTTCATTACAGCTGTTCATTTAGCCAAAGTGACATCACATATTGAGCGGGGTAGGGAGGGGTGAAAGGTCAACCATTGATCAAAGAAATAAAAATAAAAAAAGCTCCAATTTCAAACCTTCAGCACTCCGCTAAACCTCTCCACCTTTTCCTAACACAGGTAAACAGATCACAAGCAGACACTCATTATTTAGCACATTCTTTGGGTGGGGGGTATATATTTTAAAAGGCAGGTATGGGTGTAGACATGAGTGAGAGAGCTTGCATTAGGCAGGATCCTACACTTCCCCTCTCCACTGCATGAACTCCATACTGTAGTACATGGATATTCAAATCTGGACCTTGACCTCGAATCCAAATCCAGCCCTGGTTTTTTTTCTCCCAGGTAATTAAGTGAACAATTAATGCTACCGATTGGCCAGACTCTCTTCACACCTGACTCCCAGCTAAAGGGAGGGTGGAAAACCAGCAGTTCTCGGCCCTCAAGGACCGTGATTTGAATACCACACACTATCTATCCTGATTAGATTCAGTGCCCCCTCCCTCCATCTTCAATGAGGAGTAAATCAGTTGCACATTTTCAGGAGAACTGTCCAATAACCACTGAGGGGAGGTTTCTTACGATACTAATAACGGCCGTTCTTTTTCCTTTGGGTTTATTTCCCCCCCTCCTCCTGCGTGTTTAGTTTCATTTTGTCGCTGCGCGGCGTGTCCGTGCCTCACGCAGTCGCGCAAGCGTTGGGTTACGGCGTCTCCAAACCCCGCCGTGTCCTCCCGCTCTCAGCCGCATTTCCCCTTCCGTTCGAGGTCACGCAAGCCTCTGTGCTTTCACACCTGTACACCTGTACATCAGGTTCAGGCCACAACATGGTCTGCAATGTAGTTTTTTTTTTTTTTTTTTTTCCTCCCCGTTTTCCTTTTTTTCCCCCCCCGTTTTTTTTCCTTTTTTTTTTTTTTCCTCTTTTTTTCCATAGCTTGTATTGTTTCTGCATCCCAAGGCTGTGGGGCCAAGGATTAAAGTTAGCATGATGGCACGACAGTGCCTGTGTCCTTTCGTCTCTCTGTCCGTTAGTCTGCCTCTACACGGTGCTCCGTGGGGTGCCGTTGTGCGTCAGCGCCTTTAGGCTGGGCGTGGTCGGCTGCAGCGTGCCCAATCTCTGCACGGACACACCCACCTCGAACACTTCATGGATGGCTTTGCGGAAACAGTGGAAATTGTAGTCTATTAAACCTGTAGGATGAGAAGGGGGGGGGGCAGATATTTGTACCACAGATTATTCTATAGCCCCAGCAGACACCGAGGTCTGACCTCCTAGCATCGCCAGTTCAGTCTCCCTACTGCCCATGCCCAAACAGTTTGGAAGCACCCAAAAACTCCCATTACAGAAACAGAAACCTCCTCGGAAGACCGAAGGATCGTCACTCCTTTAACAAAACCTGTGTTTGCACACCCTACACTAAAAGAGCTGCTGGGGAGGGTCTTCTTTCAAGTTAAACCAGAATTAAATTAACTAAAAAAAAAAAAAAGAAGAAAACTTCTGCTTTCACAGAGAGGCAAACTCACAGTATGATAAAATACTTCCTGTAAAGCACAAAATCTCAGCCTCACAGGGCTATTCATGTAACAGGCTATACACATTATCTTTGAATTCACACATTCCCCTAAAACACAGCATATAACTCACAGGCTAAAGCAGGACTCCAGCCAAAGTGCCCCAAGCTCCTCATGGTCCCCACTCAAATAAAACTTATATTTAAATAGTTTCCATTAATTTTCAATGGCATCTTAAGGATAAGTGTATGCTGTGAGTGCCATTTAAGGTTCTGAAATGGTCAAATCCCCATGAAATCTGATTATGTTTTTAATTTGACTATATTCCCTTTGAAAATTGTGGGGACGAGGGAGGACACTGTAAATATTGTGTGCATGTGCAGACACGACAGATTATACTGATCAGCCAGGACCTGCTTTAGCCATATCATAACTGCAATGACCTGTTTTAGCCATATCATAACTGCAGCTGAAAGTTATAGCAACTGGCATCAAGGGAAGTGGAAAGAGGGAAGTAGAGATTGCTTTAAACGTGAAATCTTTTTTTAAAGATTTTGCCATCTTTTCCCAAGGACACAAATACATTATTTTACATCTGTATTTACCCTGGTCGATTGAGAATTACATTTTACCATAATGACCTGGGGAAATCAAAGTGGGAAGGGAATGTGTAGCCAATCATATGCAGGGGAATGACTGTGGAGTCAGTTTAGCAGGAACATGATTGGACCATAACCCGCCACCATGTCCCGCAACTTTTCAGAAAGGACTCCAGCAGGGGGAGCCGATGAGCTCACCTTTCCGCTCAAAGCTCTCTTCTCTGAGGATGCAAACCAGCGCCAGGAACTTTGTGACCTCCTTCAGGTACAGGACAGTGGTGTTGTTCAGTTTGATGATGGCCATGGACTCCTTATCATAGGCACTGCCACTGCCGTCTTCCTTCAGCCTGGTACAAAAGGCCGCACGCGGATATCCATCATCACACAGGTGACCACTGAGCATCATCAATGAACACACTAATCCATTACCATTCAGGCATCCATTATCAGCCAACACACAAATCCATCATCAGACAGGTGACCATTACCGCTCTCAACACAGAACCCCATTATCACAGGCATCCATTATCACCAAACACACAAATCCATTATCGTACAGGCATCCATTATCCGCAAACGCAAAAATCCATTATCACACCAATGAACATCATCAATGAACACACTAATCCATTATCATTCAGGCATCCATCATCAGCCAACACACAAATCCATCATCAGACAGGTGACCATTACCGCTCAACACACAACCCTAGCATCACACAGGCATCCATTATCACCCAACACACAAATCAATTATCACACAGACAAACATCAATGAACACACTAATCCATTATCATTCAGGCATCCATCATCAGCCAACACACAAATCCATCATCACACAGGGGACCATTACCGCTCAACACACAACCCTATCATCACACAGGCATCCATTATCACCAAACACACAAATCCATTATCATTCAGGCATCCATTATCAGCCAACACACAAATCCATCATCAGACAGGTGACCATTACCGCTCTCAACACAGAACCCTATTATCACAGGCATCCATTATCACCAAACACACAAATCCATTATCATACAGGCATCCATTATCCGCAAACGCACAAATCCATTATCACACCAACAAACATCATCAATGAACACACTAATCCATTATCATTCAGGCATCCATCATCAGCCAACACACAAATCCATCATCACACAGGTGACCATTACCGCTCAACACACAACCCTATCATCACACAGGCATCCATTATCACCCAACACACAAATCAATTATCACAGACAAACATCAATGAACATACTAATCCATTATCATTCAGGCATCCATCATCAGCCAACACACAAATCCATCATCACACAGGTGACCATTACCGCTCAACACACAACCCTAGCATCACACAGGCATCCATTATCACCCAACACACAAATCAATTATCACACAGACAAACATCAATGAACATACTAATCCATTATCATTCAGGCACCGATTATCACCCAACCCAAATCCATTATGACCCAAGTGATCATTACCGCTCTCAACACACAAATCCATTAGGTACCCATTATAACAAAACACACAAATCCATTAGGTACCCATTATAACAAAACACACAAATCCATTAGGTACCCATTATAACAAAACACACAAATCCATTACTGCACAGGTGACCAATACCAAAAGGACATCGGATATATTTAAAAAACATAATTCATGATCACACAGTCAACCATTTCTACACAACACACATTCATGAACAAGCAGGCATTCATTATTGTAAAAACACCCATGCATAACCAAACCAGTATCCATTATCACACCGGGATTCATTAACACTCTCCAGATACACATTACCAAATATCATAAAAGCCTTCGTTGACGAAAGGGAGACACGTCTATGCATTATCATCATCTCCAGAAGCGCAAGCATTCATAACCATCAACAGATATGCAATACCCCATACACATCCATTACCACAGTCATCCACCATCACTACCACTAGCCCACACACACATACATGATCATTCTCGGTAACATACAACCAATTCCACTCGACAAACCCACAGCTTTAAACACACTCACCTATTACCACACTGCATAATAATAAAAAAGTCCATTAGTACTCTCCCACAATGCATTGAGCCAACCATTAACACAGACAAGCATCCATTCTCACACCATTTAAAGAGGCAGAGCTATTACCATTACTTACAAGCACACATTCATTATCACTTTATAGAAAGTAACACGTGTTATCACTCCCATATGAGCAGGTTATAAGTCGTGAAGAATACATTAAAAGAATCGGCTCGTAAAACTCAAGCACAGATGATCGTTATCATTAGCATACAACAGTAATGAGTAGCATAATGTGGTTAGCTTTCCCAAGGGAGATATAAACTAAGGGCCAGGTGGGTAAAATGCAATTAAGTCCATATATGCGCGTCCATATTTTTATTATACACAGAAAAGGTGGTATGCATGCTACTATGACTCACAATCGGCTTCACTTGCCGCACATAATCAGCGTATAGCGTATATATTTTAATAACTTTTGTACACTCTGGTTTTTGACAGGACATAAGTAAAAACAGCCCATTTTTTTTCTTCCATTTTTCAGCAGAATGACCTGAAATACAGAGAGAAACTGGGGATATCACTCTTTGAACACTTTTTTATTTATTTATTTTATTAACCTGGTCCTAATCAGCCGTCACATGAATCCAAATGAATCCAAACGCAACTTTAAAGACTCTTTTTGATCCAGTACACCAAATGACTACTGCAAACAAGGTCCGGGAGCAGTTTAGTCTAAGGCCACTAATACGGTTAGTTAAAGCAGTAATCCATAATCCAGTCTGTGGAAATATGGCCCAAAACATGTTTATGCACATACCAGCTGTCTTGTCTTTTCTTGAATGAATAGCTATACTACAATAATAAAATGATAAACTGGTATAAATAAGCCATAACATTCCAGATGTTTTATTGTCCCTTAGAAACAATGGCTCCTTTTCAGAATGTTGACCTTGTAAATTATTGAGGCCTTAATTAAATATTAACCAATCAGAGTTGAATGAGCATAAAACATCATTAAGCAGCTTGTGATTGGATTAGAAAACTTACAAAGGGGTGACTTCAGGGGAAAGTGTACCGACTGACAATATTCATTTTCCAGTCTCTTCGTCTTATGAACGGTAAAAGCCTGAAATGTACACAGACCATCTGTACCACTCGATCTTCCGTTTCCATGGAGTTGTAAGCATCGTGGTTTTCACAGTTCCTCAAAGAGGAAGTGCATTTGCGTTTCCACGGAGATGTAAGCATCGTGGCTTTCACAGTTCCTCAAAGTGGAAGTACATTTGCGGCCACTAGTAACACATGCCAGAGAGTTTCTCAAATAATATAAAGAGCTAGGTCTGTAGAGGTTCCCATATCTTCAATAATGTTTTAAGGATGAAATGCAAGATTTTGCAATATTTAGATTAAGGGAAAAAATGCCCTGTTCTCAACGCCTTCTGGAGATGCATTGCTCGCAACATACTTTGGGCCGAATTCAGAGATGGCCGACTTAAGTCATGCGCTTAAGTGCCTCTCCTGCGCGGATTTAACGCAAACTGACTTACGCCGTATTCTGACAGGTGCTTATCTCAAAATGTGGGTGGCACAGGGCATGATATTCTAATTACCCGTTTCTTGTCCCTGCCCCCCGGTTTGCCAGGTATCTACTAAAAAAATGTGTGGGGTTATGCGTTTTCAATGTGCCTTTAATAACCACATTTGCCTTTTGAAAAATCCTGCCTTTGCGCATCATAGTTGCCTGGAGCACTGGTAGATCTACACTGAGGGGAGTTACTTTGCGCTTCCTAATAATTTTGGAGCAGCTGTGCTCACACAAGTAGGCTACAAAATTGTCTCTCTGTCAAAGTGATTATGATCCAAACACTGTCTATCAATGAATCCATCTAATGTTGGTCAGGTATTATATACCAGACAGTCAATCATAGCTTACTTTCACATATTTGTCTTTACTTTTACAGCTCTTTGAGAATTGTAAGGAGGCTAGGCAAAGTAAAAAAATAAAATAAAAAAAAAGGTTTTATTTTAAAGAACATGCACTCATTCCAATATCCATTTTTGTGAAAGATGCTGTATTTTTCATAATCATCTATTGGCGGCGCTAGACATAGACCACCTTTTTTCTGAACAAAGTGAAAACTCTGAATACGCACATCGTGCAGACACGCCTCATTTTCATCAAATCTCCACCCCACGTGGGTAATGACGCATATACAGTCGCGGCCACTATTATTGGCACCCCCTGTAAAGATGAGCAAAAAGGGTTATAAAAAATTCACCGTTTGGTGAATTAGCTTAATCTCACACTGAAAAAACAAGAAGAATCCAACCTTTAATTGACGTTAATTTATTATGAGAAAAAAAAATCCCACATCAAGAAATAATTATTTTTAACAAAACCACATTGGCCACAATTATTGGCACCCCTGCATTTATATATAGAATAAAGTAATAATTTTTAATATTTGGTCACATATCCTTTGCATGCCATGACTTCCTGATGTCTGTGACCCAACAACATCAAAAGACTCTTGATATCTTATTTTCTGGTACTCTTACAAGCGATACTATAACATCTCTGCATTTGAATGGATCTCTATGGGAATTGGGTGGTGGGTCTAGATTTAGCTGTAAATTACACTGGAACAGTATGGAACACATGGTTGGCTAAATGGCTGTAAGTCATCAAGGGTCTGACGTATCAAACAAGCTTTAATCCATCACTCTGTTGCCAGATATGCAGTAGATATGGATGAATAACTTGAAGGGTTTCTTCTCCTGACTTATTTTTCCATAGAGTTCAATAGGAAAATTTGTCAGGAGAAACAACCCTTAAAGTGATCCATCCATATCTACTGCATATCTGGCAGCAGAGTGATTGTTTAAGGCTTGTTTGATACCTCAGACCCTTGTTGACTTACAGCCATTTTACCAACCATGTATTCCATACTGTTCCAGCATAATTTACAGCTAAATCTAGTCCCACCCCCCAATTCCCATAGAGATCCATTCAAATGCAGAGATGTTATAGTATCGCTTGTAAGAGTACCAGAAAATAAGATATCAAGAGTCTTTTGATGTTGTTGGGTCACAGACATCAGGAAGTCATGGCATGCAAAGGATATGTGACCAAATATTAAAAATTATTACTTTATTCTATATATAAATGCAGGGGTGCCAATAATTGCGGCCAATGTGGTTTTGTTAAAAATAATTATTTCTTGATGTGGGATATTTTTTTCTCATAATAAATTAACGTCAATTAAAGGTTGGATTCTTCTTGTTTTTTCAGTGTGAGATTAAGCTATTTCACCAAACGGTGAATTTTTTATAACCCTTTTTGCTCATCTTTACAGGGGGTGCCAATAATAGTGGCCGCGACTGTATACTGGAGTCATGCTTAAAACAGCGGATAAGTCAAATGTCTTAATCACAAATAGCTTAAGCTATGCGGAATTTGGCGAGTAAGTCCCATTTGCGTGTGCTTATCTCAACTCTGAATCTGGCCCATAGTGTCACATTCAGTGGCGTTTTCGCAGGAAACCGTAGTCACTAAGAAGTTCGGTTCATGGGGTATACAAGAACAAGCAAACCTGCTAGTAAAAGGACATGCTAGTGAGTTAGCAGGAATATCCAATACATTTAGGGCTTGATTTAATAAGTCCTTTAGCGTGTGCAAAACCTTTTAGTACACACAAAACCAATAACATGACAAATGATTGGTGATGGTATTTGTTTTGCACCAATTGTGTTATTAGTTTTGCATGTGCTAAAAGGTTTTGCACACGCTAAAGGTCTTAGTAAATCAAGCCCTCAGTTCACAGCCAGCGAAATGTAAGAATTAACTTTGTACAGGTTTCTGTGAGCTATAAAGGGCTTGGGGGGCAGGGGCAGTTTCTGTGACTTCTCCGGGGGCTTTCCAGGGATTAAAATGCCAGTGGGGATTTTCCAGGAGCGTGGGAACGCTGGAGGGGGCTCACCCATAGATGCAGGAGACATCGATGACCACGTCGATCATGTCACAGCACAGCTCGTACGACTGCATGTCCACGGGGGAGCTGTCGGTGGCGATGTAGATCTTACTGACCACGTCGAACAAAAACGCCTTTTCTATCCCTGAATTCTGTTGCCAGAGAGACAGAGAATACAGGTGAGAATAATACAACCATAATTTACTGTATTGTCAAGTTCACTTCTGTATTCCATTTGTTTTGTCAACATTCAATTTTTTTTATTTTTTTTAAATAAGATTTCACAGAATACCACTAAAGCGGTCTCTGTAATAATCATTAAATATTCGTTAAAACTGCTGTGATTGGTTGTTAATCGAGTATCAACCTTTTCCCAACCCCTAAGCATAACCTCACAGGAGTTCACGTAACTCGGGCTCATGCAACAGCATCAATTCTGAGAAACAATTTGGAGTAAATTAGGAATAAATCGGAGTCTCAAATCCCTGAATTGGAATTGGATTCCGGAATCCAAAACTCCACCCCTCCGATTCCGGAATCCAATTCCAATTCAGGGATTTGAGACTCCGATTCGGAGGGGTGGAGTATTGGATTCCGGAATCGGAGGGGTGGACACAGGAGCAGGACAAGATTAACAAGTGTACGCAACGCACACGCGCTCTCACACATATACACACACAAATACGTACAGATATAAAGATGTTTAGCAGGTTCTCCAGCGTGGGCAGCTGTGGGATGAGTTTCTGCACCACTTTGCTGAAGGCCTCGAATATCGAGTGATCGTAGATACTCGTCAGATAAAAGCTGAAACGGGAGGATGTGGGAAAGAATGGAGAAAAGAGGGAGGGAGGGATTAGAGACGTTTACTCACAAAACGAGACCGACGACATGCACACCATACAAGGCCTGATACCAAAACAAAAGACTGCTGACACACCACAGACTACCTCATCACATTAACATTTAGGCTTTTAGCAGATGCTTCTATCCAGAGAAACTTGCATAAATGCAACCATACAGGTTTAGACAACAAACAGTGCTGATGCCAGGTCATCAGATTCATAACTGCTAGGAGTAGAGTCAGATCATCAGTCATAAGTGATAGGAGTCGAGTCAGATCATCAGAGTCATTAGTGATAGGAGTCGAGTCAGGTCATCAGAGTCATTAGTGATAGGAGTCGAGTCAGATCATCAGAGTCATAAGTGATAGGAGTCGAGTCAGATCATCAGAGTCATAAGTGATGAGTCGAGTCAGATCATCAGAGTCATAAGTGATAGTAGGGGTGCATCCCAATACTCGAAAAATGTACCCTCCTTTCCTCCACTACCACCTCCTCTCCTCCATGCCCCGGAAACAATCTTTCTGCCGTAATCTAATATTACATTATAGGCATTTAGCAGACGCTCTTATCCAGAGTGACTAGTGGGGGAGTGGAGGAAGGGAGGAGAGGAGTTGTAGTGGGGGAGTGGAGGAAAGGAGGAGAGGAGTGGTAGTCGGGGAGTGGAGGAAGGGAGGAGAGGAGTTGTAGTGGGGGAGTGGAGGAAAGGAGGAGAGGCGTGGTAGTGGGGGAGTGGAGGAAGGGAGGAGAGGAGTTGTAGTGGGGGAGTGGAGGAAAGGAGGAGAGGAGTGGTAGTCGGGGAGTGGAGGAAAGGAGGAGAGGCGTGGTAGTGGGGGAGTGGAGGAAGGGAGGAGAGGAGTTGTAGTGGGGGAGTGGAGGAAAGGAGGTGGGGAGTGAAGAATATTGGGACGCAGCCGAGGAGTCACATGATCTTACATAGACGCCAATGTAGATGCAAGAGGGTATTATTAGGAAGCAAATAAGGATATAGCAATACTTAGCATAGGTATGGCTAGTAGACCCATGCAGAGTGAGTGTGTGTGTGTGTGTGTGTGTGTGTGTGTGTGTGTGCGCGCTTTACAATGTTATTTTTTTAATACCGTTTCGCACTTATTATTCATCAAATTAAGTGCATTGGCACTACACAGTAATGAGATAACTGTACACAGGAATAAAGAGAATCCTGTGTGGGACAAGGCGTTTCTGGCGGAGGCGCGAGACGTCCCAGGTAAGCCGGGACTGCTGAAACCCTACACAAGCGCCAAATGTTTACCCACTGACCCCATGGAGCAAAGGAAGCCAAAATAATTAACCAATGATAATAAAATACTTTTTGTACATACTGTGCATGCAATGCACTTTCAAAAAAAAAAAATATATATAATAAATTATTTTATTTTATTTTTTTAAATCCTGTGTCACTATGTGAACTCCCATTACCTGCATACTACTCGAGCATTCACTTAGAATGAGTTACATTACATTCAGCCTACATAATTCATTTTGAACAAGACTTCTTTCCAGAGTCACTTCCAAATGCACACGGGTGCACTTAACAGATTGACCAGCAGGCACAACAGAAGAAGGAGCGCTAGCATTCTTAGAAGCCAGTAACAGAGAAACGTATGTGACCGTTTCATAAAGTAGCCATTCTCTATTGTTACCGATTTGTAACATTGTATCCATGTAGCGTTTATTCTTCGCCAGTGTTTCTTAAACCTTTCCCAAGCAACTCAGCGAGCGTGTGGCACACCGCGTGCGGCTTGTCCCTCCAGCTGAATACGCCATTCGATAGGCCAGCCTTAGTCCCTACATTAATCTATGGCCTCTCGACATTTAATCTCCTATAAATTAATTCAGTAAGGGACCCAAACTGAACATCCAGCTCGGGAATACTGCAGCAATGTTACCTGAGAGAGCCATTGTGTGCAGTCTTTATACCGTGGCCAATTACACACGCATTGCAATACCTTACCCCACCAACAAATGAACAGTCAATGCTCCCCCTCCCACCCCACAGCACGCCCACAAGACCTCTCCTGAGGAGAGCTGCAAAACACGGCAAACTGGTCAGTGGACTTCCTGTTCAGATGGAACACAATAGAAGGTTCTGCCTACGGAATGAGCCCAAAAAAAACTAACAGCTTAATCAAAAATGCTTTTCTTGTGTTGTCAGGGGCAGGTTTCTGCTAGTCCAGGCGTCTCAAACTCCAGTCCTGGAGGGCCGCAGTGTCTGCAGGTTTTAATGGTTTCCTTTCCATCAGCACCCAGTTTAGGCCTTAGAAATGAAGTGCACGTACTGAGCCAATCAGTGAATTAACTTAACTGAAGTGCTCTGCGGCAAAGTGGCCCAACAGGACTGGATTGTGACACCACTGGGAATGTCCACCAATGAGTAAAGGGCTTCCGTGCTAATCCTTTCTTTCTCTGATGGCCCAAGAATGTAACAGCGTTGGTAAGAAAATGCTAACCATGTCATGCTGGTCTGTAAACTGCCCTTGTGATAGCTAGTCAGGCTTGAAGTGTCCGTGGCTCTCCTTGTTAAAGCTACTGCCCCCGGGGGCTTGCAAAACACCCAAGACAACACAACAACGCCTGCCACTTTCCCCACATCCTTTCGAAACCTGCCAAATATTTCCACCCCATGTCATGTTGCAACAACATACCAAGCATTGCCAGAATTTTGAATCCCATATGGGGGAAAATAATAAATAAAAAAGTAGGAACATAGTGAAAAATGTCTTTACTAACTTTCACCCACTTGCTTATCACAAATGGCTAGCCTTGACCGCACAGCAGTGGAAATGTATTGGACTGCAACTGGCAGCGAATAGAACCCTTTTCTTTTCTTTTTATACATTTATGGGCCTTCAGCTGTTTATTGGACAGCACAGTGTAGAGAGACAGGAAGAATGGGGAGCGGGAGACATGCGACAAAGGTCGTGCGGCCGGATTCGAAACCGCCAACATCGCGGCTCGCAACGAGCATGCGGACGGCGCTCTGCGGGCTACGTCACCGAGACGCCCCTGAATAGAATCCTTTTAGAGGCAACAGCGCGTGCCAGACCCGCACAGCGGGGCGGAGTCAACGCACCATGTACTCCATTAAACAGGAGGTAGGTCCTTAATCTTTATACTTTAACCCTTACAGGCACCAGTACACATTCCTACAGATTACTGAAGGTTTTAAAGGACACATTCTCATCAATACACAGAGCACAATTCCTCTTTCACAGGATCAAATCCTCAAGAGTCTGCAGGACGGTTTTTAAATTTCATCAGTATGTAAAGCGTTGAAATATCTCACAGGTATAATTGGCCCAGGTCTGCTTTCCAACACACATTGAACAAAGAAATAAAGAGAGAACGCAAATGTTAAAATTTCCATTGCATCCCAAGTCATTCCAATTCAAACACAGAATAATGTTTAAATAGATTAATTTTTCCCCTGGTTATATTTTTAAAAGGGTTTTAGGCATGGTGGGGATGGGGGAGTAGTGTTATTCAGGAGAAGTGCCCGTGGGACTGGACTGGCAGCAGTGTGGCAGAGCTGAGAGGTGTGTCTGTATACCTGTACAGGTCTGAGCCGGCCACTTCACCTGAATTCACATCCCCGATGGTTATTAACCCTTTAAGGCAGGGGTGTCAAACTCCAGTCCTGGAGGGCCGCAGGTCTACAGGTATTTGTGGTTTCCTTTCAATCAGCACCCAGTTAAAGCATTGAGAACAAGGTGTGTGGACTTCTTAGCCAATTAGTGACTTAAATTAATCACTTGTGCTTAAACGCACCAAAAACCAGCAGACACTGCGGCCCTCCAGGACCGGATCTTGACACCCCTGCTTTAAGGTGTAAGATCACAAATATGTGATTAGAATGTTCTTAAATGGATATTGAAATGCTGATGTTTTCACTATTGGTGACTGAAAGCAATGGAGTTCTAGAACAGTGAAAAACATTCCAAAAGAAACCTACTCTTCAAAGGGTAAATAAGTGGTAATAATGTGGAGAACGGACCTAAGGTGGAGCTTGTCCAGGCTGGCGTCCGCCAGGTCATCGTTGGCTCGCTGATGGATGTCTCTTTGAGTCTCTATCTTGTGGTCGTCCGAGAGGCCGTCCACTTTGTGGATGAAGACCTCAAAGTTGATTTCGGGGTTCACCCGGTAGGCCCGGGACACCGTGAGGTGCAGCCTCCCGAGGGCCTCCACGTAATCGTCCTGCAAGGACAGACGGACGGACGGACAGAGCCAGAGACAGACGCACAGGGTCAGAGATGCACAAAGACGCAGTCACATCGCTGGGCCTGGAATGCAAGACCAAGGAAATGGCACCGAAAAACATAAGGGCCACACACAATCCCACAGATTCAATCTGTACGCTCACGTCAGTAAGGATTACACTGCGGTGCGGCTAAGCGTGTTTGAGGAATTTAACTTAAGGAGCTCGGAGCTCAAACAACTCTCAACATGTTTGCAGTTTCAGCTAAACAAACATCTGGGGAAAAAAAAAAAAAAAAGAAGTCTGAAATTATGCCAGAATTAAACTGGGTACGTATGCATCACATGCAAACACTGCACTTGTTGATCTTGGCAGACCTAAATAAAGATTTGGGTGGGTTTGACTGGTTCAGCACTTGTAAACTGCTACCAATTACCCAATCAAGATTTGTGGCCACCAATTTCATCATATTCGGCCATCACTGACTGGGTTGGCCCCGATTTAGATGATTAAGATTAAATTGTTTTTGCCAATTAGCCTCATTAAAGAAGCTTCCATGACAATGACAAACATGTCCTGTCTGCTGCTAATGTGCAGAACCAATTTAAAACAAACTTGCATAATTACATTCTCAACAGTTGAACAATATTCTGTCCACTGACATCAATAAAACATGGCAATCACAAGATTTACCCAATCATTGCTAATCTGGTATAAGTTTAAACTAATTTAGCAGCTAGAGCTGTAGTTAGTGTATTAAGTATTAAAATTTTTCATTAAACATTAAGTATATGTGGTCAATGATTAATTAATTCCTAAATGAGACACTACATTTGTACCTTACAGTAGGTTAAAAACAAACCTCAGTACCACTTAAAATGTTTTTGGTTAACAGCTCGTGTCCTTTTTCTCCACTCCACCGAAGTTGTAATAAAAATTCTAATGAATGGAAGCAGAAGTTCATGGTAGCAGTACTGGATGTCCCATTCTACCAAACATACCAGATTCATTGTCAATTAAGAAGCAAAATAATATATTTTTTTAAATGCATTTTTCTACCACATTGCACAGCTTAGTTTTAGCATGAACATGTCATGATGGCTGTATGCTGTTTCTGTAATGATAAGTATTGGAAATGCATGTTCAAAGATTGTGACTTCCAAAATCTTTTGACAACAATCCCAACCCTCACATACACGAGGAATCATACCAGGGGGGCATTTCACTGGTCATAATTTATTTTATTTTATTTATTTATTTATGTTTTTTTAAGGAAACTGATCTAGGAGCTCCAAGTTGGTGCTTCCTAAACAGCAGGCCAGTGTGGCAGGGCCCTGCCACCAACAGCCAAAAATAAATAAATCTAACTTAACATTACACTGACTACGGTACAACAGGGATTACATTATTACATTATAGGCATTTAGCAGACGCTCTTATCCAGAGCGACTTACACAACTTCTTATTACATTTATCCATTCATACAGCTGGATATATACTGAAGCAATTCAGGTTAAGTACCTTGCTCAAGGGTACAATGGCAGTGTCCTACCTGGGAATCGAACCTGCTACCTTTCAGTTACAAGTCCAGTTGCTTAACCATTATACTACACTGCCGCCCATGTGTTTTTATTCTGAATAATCAGGAAACATCGCATCCGATTTTAAAACTAAAGCAGAGGCAGAAGACTTAGAGACGTCATAAGCACACACACACACACAGACACACACACAAACACACACACACCTGAAAGAGAGGAGGATGGAACTATTAAGTACAACAATAAAGTATAAATAAATATGACAGACCCCAGACAGAGGCAAGGTCTGGAAAACAGCATCTCCTGATGAACGAGGACAATCAGGAAAGATCACATCCCTGGTACACGCCTCTGTTAAAATTAACTAAATTATTGCATATTTGAATTTCCAATTGTACATATTAACATAGGATGGGCCAGATTAAATCAATTTACCTAGTATATACCTATTTTTATACAGTCTATGGTATATACAGGCAGTGGGTTTGGAAAGTTTGGGAACCTCTGAATAACAATCTTAGAAATTAAATTCCACATTCCACATGCATCGTTTGCATTTTGCATGTAAGCATAATAATGAGTTACTTTACACTGCTCGTCTTCCCTAATGCTTACTCCTTATTGTTTATTTGACGCATGTGACAATCATTTTTGTATTATGTCACTGTCTTTTCGTGTGCACCTGGTGTCAGACATGTTGGTAACATTTTTGTTGTAATAATTTAGCAGTAATTTTTGTATTTAAGGAAAAGTGCATGGTGCTTACGCATAGCATCACTCATTAAGTTTGAGAACCCCTGACCTTACACAGAATGCATTTACTTATTTAATATGTAGAGCTGGGAGGACTCCAATCGGATCGAGGTTTGGTCACACTCACCTGAGCGTCGATGACAAATATCAAAGCCCCCGTACCCCTGAAAATCATCTCGTAGTCAAAGGTGGGGTCGAAGAAGTCCACCTGGCCGGGGAAGTCCCAGATCTGGAAGTTGACGAAGGAGCTATTGGAGATGTCGTCTTTGTAGATTTTGTTGGTGCTCTCCAAGAACAGGGTCTCGTTGGGCGACATCTTGTGGAACACCACCTGAACCCAGACACACAATATAGGGAAGATGAAAATTATCCCTGAATAATTATGTTTACAATACACCAAATGGCAGACTTTAGATAAAACAGTGTGCATGATACCTGACAAATGTAATAAAACACTACTTTGAGCTTAGCCAAATATCTAGAATCGCTGGTGCCCCGAATCTGACATGACTCAGCCTAGCATTCTGCCGGTTCACCTCGGTCGGGTTCGAAACGGAGACGTCACCAACAGAACGAGGGGGACCAAATAAAATGCTGAGCTGCTGAAAGCCTTAGATAAGGATATCACTGGGGTCATTGTGCTGATGCGCACCGGACCTACAAAGTATGGAAGTGTCCAAGTAAAACTGCTTCGCATGAGGGCATTGGAGAAGGAAATAAAATGTACAGTAAACGTCTAAAGGCAAATAAAGCATTTTTTTTTTTTTTTTACGGAAACCAAAACCCCAAGTAGAGAGAAGACATTACCAAGATGAGACAAGGAAGTTAGATTTTCTGAAAGGCATTAACCTTTGTCAATTATTTGTTCTGCAGACGTTATTTCATGCACACATACCAGTTTGACTTTTTTCCTTTAATAACCACGGCATAATTTATGCTTGCCATTTATTAATAATGCTAAAAAATGTCTGCCACTGCAACCGTAGATGCAGTTTTTTTATTATCAATTATTTATCGTCACTGTATCCAAGTCGTAAAGAAGACTTAAAATAACAAATAGCAACCACAATGAGCAACTCTAGCATAAAAATAGTGCAAAGCAAAGAGCAAGTGTTTATTGGGCCGATTTGTTTAAAAAATATTAATGCATATGCATATGTGTGCGGTTCATAAAAAAGAAGCATGACTTGCAAATCAAGGTAAATGTTACTGGGGAGCCATGTGTGTGCGTGCGGCCAGCCTGCCCACCCTAGCTAGGTAACGTTAGCCAGTGCACCTATAAGATGACCACATATAGGTTAGGTACCGAGTACAAGGGGCCAGACGGGTGCCTCTCATTTGTCACACATCATATCTTGTTAGCTAAATTGCGCGTAAGGGTGAGCCTTATCGTGCGCTCCTACTCCAGGCAATCGCTGTGTACATAAATGCATAAATACAGCAAAATTAAACAAATACCTACGTACATAACGTTTTTTGGATCACATGCCCACGTGTGCCAGTGTGATCCACGGATAGCAGAAAGACAGCACATGGCTAAAAAAAGCTAGCCATCTGAAACACCTGCATTCCACCTGGGAGCGCGGCTAGCCAGCTAGCCATCTTGCTAATTTCGCCGGGCCCCTTCACACATTCAAGTTCTCAAGCTCGCAATCTTGATGATCTTTGAGTAAAACCCAGCAGATACCGACTTTAGATGTCTACGAGTTAGCTAATGTTACCTTGGTATATAACGTTAGCTGGGTAAGTTAGCAGATGACGCCTGAGGTGACCATAAACTAACGTACGTACGACAGCACTAAAGGTCAGTTTAAAAGAGTAGCAAGCAAGTTAGCCAGTCTCAATTAACGTAGCACTGCGCGTATGGGTAAGTTAAGTTAGAAAAGTAGCCAGCTAGTGAAGTGTCAGCGATCTATAACCGAGCTGTGTAGTGTAGGAGTGTTCATGCAAGCCGATCAGCTTCAGTCCATCAGCTGATCATACAGCTAGAGCGTTAGCCAAACGGCTAGCACTGAGCTAACACCTAAAAGGCGTTATGTAAAAGACAACACAAGTGAATCACGTCTACCGCCTCTCACGCACTTTCTTTTCCTACCTTCTGAATAGACGACTTGCCACTCCGTCGTAATCCCATTAAGAGTATCCTCGGCTTGCTGTCGGAGGGTGCCGGGCTATCCTCGATGTCCCCCTCTTCAACTCCATAGCCAAAATCTTTTGGGAACGAGTCCACTACCCCGTAGCTACCCGCCAGCGGTTCCTCGAACTGAATAGACATTTTGACCCTACTAAGCTATCCTCCCCGATCCCCCCCTTTCCCTCGTTTTATTCGCGAATGCCCCCCCTCCACCACTGACCACCGACAAGGAGAGAAGCCTGGCAAGTATTTATTTAATTACTGTCCAACTAATATACCCCAGTACAAGGTAGAGTTTTCTCTCGCTCTCTCTCTATTCCTTTAAATCTTTGCGTCCCCGTGTTTCCCTTTCAACGAAATTCAGCGCATGAACCCACCCCGCAGTTGTCCTATTGGTCTAAAAATTGACATCCGGAATGTTCATTGGCCAGAAACGACGTCGCTCAGGACGCCCCTGAACAAGCAGGGTGGTTCATCTCGTGTCATATGTTTTACAGTCACCTGACTCGGTGGACGGTGTGCGAGCTTGTTTTGTGTGACCTTTCACCTGGAGACAGGGTAACCACAAAGTGTACAGTTATCAGTTTCGCTCGTAAGAAACAAGTAACTCATGTGATAACCAGTTACCAACGTAAGAACATTTCACTTCTCCAACCCCTGGCAAAAATTATGGAATCACCTCACTTAGAGGATGTTCACCCAGCTTTTTTACTTCAGGGCAATTAAACAAATCACAAATATGACACAAAACATTTTTGATGATGGAATTATGGAATCACCTTGTAATTTGCATTTCTAAAACAAATACTGGCACAAGTCTAAAAATGCAAATTAGTCTGCAGTTAAAAGAGAGTGCTTACAGACCTTAACGAGCTGTTGGACTTGGCTAATTGAAAGGAAACATGGCCCCAACAAGAGAGTTGTCAATTGAAACAATGGAAAGGATTATAAAACTCCTTCAAGAAGGAAATACAACACGGAGTGTGGCAAAAGATGTTTGTTGTTTCCAGTCAGCTGTGTCTAAAATTTGGTGTGCAAGTATAAACAAAATATGAAGGTTATAAAAGGAAAACATAGGTAGACCAAGGAAGACGTCAAAGCGTCAGGATAGAAAAATCAAAGCAATATGCCTTGAAAATAGAAAATGCACAACAAAACAAATTAAAAACAAATGGGCAGAAACAGGAGTCAATGTTTGTGACAGAACTGTAAGAAATCGGCTGAATGAAATGTGATTTACATATAGAAAAGCCAATCGAAAACCAGCACTAACACCTAAACAGAAGAAAACAAGGTTACAGTGGGCTAAAGAGAAGCAATCATGGAGTGTGGATGATTGGATAAAAGTGATGATGCTGGAAATTCTGTCTGGTGCCGTTCTAATGAAACATATAAAGATGACTGCCTGAAGAAAACAATCAAATTTCCCCAGTCATTTATGATATGGGGTTGCATGTCAGATAAAGGACCAGGGGAGATGGAAATCATTACCTCAACAGTCAATGCACAGGTGTACATTGAAAGTTTGGACACTTTTCTCATAGGATTGGTGATGATTAAGTCATTTTTCAGGATGATAATGCATCTTGCCACAGAGCAAAGAGTGTTAAAGCTTTTCTTCAGGAAAGGCATATCAACTCAATGACATGGGCAAACAGTCCGGATCTCAATCCGATTGAAAATGTATGGTGGAAATTTGTGTCATATCTGTGATTTGTTTATTTGCTACAAAGTAAAAAAGCTGGGTGAACATCCTCTAAGTGTGGTGATTCCATAATTTTTGCCAGGGGTTGTAGAAAGCAATCCTTAATAATTGTAAATTATAAATATTGTTATTCACACTTTGCATTTAAATTCCATCGACAGCAAGGTAGCCTTGTTTGCACTTTGCATTTAAGCATGTAAAGTACGATCACTTGAGTTACTTTACACTGTTCGATTTCCCTAATGCTTACTCCTTACCGCTTATGTGATGCATGTGACATCATTTATAATTATATCACTGTTTTTTAGCATGGTTGCATGTGCCTGGTGTCAGTCGTGTTGGTAACATTTCTGTTGTGATAATTTAGTAATATTTTTTTGTATTTAAGGAACGCTGCATGGTGCTTACACGTAGCATCGCTCATATCAATTTTGTTATCATTTAGAGTGACCCCGTTTGGTGATTTGTCATGGGCGATTTCAGGGAACAACATGATTCTGTGTGCAACCACTCATTAAGCTGAACCCCGCCCATCACATCACACCTTTGATTTAAAAACATCACACACACACACACACACACGCTCAGAGTTGTACTGTGCCTGCAATACATTAAACACAGACAGCTTGACTTCTGGGTGTCATTTCAGTTTGCCATTACCAGTCCCATTGCCAGGACCCATGCACTGCCACCATATAACTGGTCCAAATAGATGAAGCTAAACTGCACTGCGGCTGGCCATTATTTGGACAGGAGACCGTTTGGGAAAACGCATATGGGCTGAAGCACATTCCCTGGATGCGCAGACTCGTGGACTCAAAGGCGCATTCTCGTCAATTCCATGAGTGCTCAGTTAATTCTTACGTGGACTTTTCGCAACCTCTACCCACCCCTTTTGCAAGTCCGCATCAATGCAGACTTACCTGCCCCCGCAAAATACACCATTAATACGCACACATCATTGTGCTCTGTATGATTCAGTAGGGTGGTATTCTCTTAAATATAGAAGAAAGCAACATATGCTATTTATTTATAAAGCATTGGTAAACTCCCTCTATACCTGATGAGGCTTTTTTCCATTAAAACCTCAAGTCACTATACCAGATCTCAAGATTGGATTATGTTAGAGGCACCTAGAACCAGAACAAACCTAGGTAATACTGCTTTTAAAGCATGTGCACCCTATACGTGGAATACATGTCAAGAAACACTAAAACTGGATACCCGTTTTGTACCCATTGAGTCCTTCAAGAATTTAGTATTGGACATGATTACACAAGAGGCCAAATGTACCTGCTTTGAGTGATGCTGTTTTTTAGATGTAATTGTATTTATTCATTTACTTCTCTCTGTTTGTGTTTGTTGTGTGTGAATTATTTGTAATTTAACTGTAATCTATGTTTTGTAAACAGGGCTCCCCTGGAAAAGAGACATTGGTCTCAGTGGGACTTCCCTGTGATAAATAAAGGTTTGATTAATCAATCAATCAATCAATCAATCAAAGTCTGCAAGTCCACAGTCCACGAGGGCCTGTCCCATTGCTCACACTTGCAGTTTTTTTGTACTTAGCCAAGCAGCTACTTGTGTTGCGTATTAACATTACATTGCAGTAATTTGGCAGACGCTTTCATACAAAGCGACGTACAATAAGTGCATACTGAAGGTCATTGAAGCAACTACAAAGCAGATCTGACAAAGTACAACTTTCTCATAACATAGGAGATATCCCTTGTAACGAACATTGAATATAGTACAGTAAGCTACTCATTCTGAACTATAAAATAACAAAAAACACAAGTTAAATAGAAAACAGGAAACAAGTACTATGGTATTTGGTCCTAGGTAGGTAGGTTAGTCGAAGTGGAGACTGAAAAAGTGCGTCTTCAGACCACAACGGAAAACAGGCAGTGTTTGAGCTGAGCGTAGAGGAGTGGGGAGTTCATTCCACCACTGGGGACCTAGGGTGGAAAAGCTCTGCAGTCGGGTTGAGCGAGAGCCGTTGACACGGATTTCCAGTAATTGCCCACAGTGTGCAAGTAGGCGTGAAGATGGCAGTGTGCGGAGGATTTTTACCACACATTGGGACACCTTAATTGACTCGAAGATGTTGTTCCCGGTGGCGATGGGTCGTTTGCGAACAAATGGCTGTTTTTGAATGGCTCTCTTTGCTGAACGGAAACCGATTATTTTCAGTGAATGATCCATCTGGCTCTTTTATTCCCCTCATGAGCCAAGGTTATGCCCAAGCCCATGACTACTTCCTGGGTGTGGTGCTTGGGGGTGCGGGTCTCTGACTCTTTGGATTCCCGAACGTGAGGAATTGTGGGATACACCTAGCTCCAAATACCGCTCTGAAGCAGTATTAGGGTAAGGTTGCATTAAGTGTGGGTAAAGTGTACTGAGTGTTGGCATTTTTCTGACATGGGACAGTCTTGCACACTTACCGCGTGAACGACAGGCTCCACGAGGGCTCAGTTTCGGATTCAAGCAATTCAGTGAGCTGGTGAATGTGGTAGTCATCCACCAGGGGGCAGTCTTCCCCCTGGCCTGCATAAATTCAGCCCAGTCTGCTGCAGGAGCATTGTGCTGTAAGTAAGCCACCATTTACTGGGATAGCAGGAATCACACCTGCCAAGCTGCAGCTTACCAATAGGGCATCAGAGGCCTGTATCATGAAGCAGGGCTGCATTCAGATCCATTATGCCTTCTTCCATTCCCTTCCCTTACTAACAGCCGCAGACCAATGGCCAAAACAGAGGACTTCGTTTAATTGCATCAGTAGCCTATAACTGTGCTAATAATAACAGGGAATTAGACGTACATCATGTGACTATCGGACAAGACCGGACAGAATCGTTGCTAGTGGTTACCGTTTGTTGTGGTTTGCGCAGACTCCAGTGAGCTTCCTGGCTTTCCCCGAGGAGAGCAGAGCATGCGCACACCGACAGTTTCTAACTCAGCCAAGTTAGCCAGCCGTGGTGCTTCAGAAAACGAAACTTTGCGTTAGATAGCTAGCTAACGTAAACGCACAATCATGGCACATTACAGAGTAAGTGTGATTTTTGTATTATTTAGCCAGACGAAGACATTAACTACTTTGTCAGTGATATAAGCGTAATTTGTCATGGTCTGTCCCACAAAGGTTTTGTGTTGTCAAGGAAGTTGGTTAGCCAGCAAGCTATTTATATGGACTGAAGTTGGCTAGCCAGCAAGCTATTTATATGGACTGAAGTTGGCTAGCCAGTTAGCCAACTGTGATCCCTAATTAACTACATTGTTAGCACGGAAGCAGCTAATATCAGCCAACTAGTCAGGGAGTGCTTTTTTGCTATAGCTAACCACGGGCTGTAGTGTTAATGTTATTTCGCATTTTGGAATATCAGCAAATAGCTAGTTTTTGCCGCATCGAATGTTTTATAAAGATAGCAAGTGAAGGGTAACGTTAGATAACTTGTTTACAGGCTTTCAAATGTTATATAGCATTCGCGGCCATCTGTTAAATTGCTGATAGTCACTATGCGAATCTGAAAATAATTAACTATCTGGCTAATTACTAAATTTGTTAGAATAAATTAGTTGAGTATGTCTGATGGATTACGTTAGCTAGCCAGCCTACTAATTTATAGCTTTCCGTGATCGTAGTTCCCGGCCGGCGGCTGCTGTTCTTTTTCCGGGCCGTTTCTGAATAAACGCTTTTGATGCTAATTTTGCTTTGAATGTTTCTGAACTACTTTTCACCATGATAAGAAGTTTTAGCCATGTTGGACCACCTCTCACCCCCTTGCGATTTGCGTGCGCAGTATCTGGTTTTAGAGTAATATCTTTATGCTGTTTTGCATTTAACCTTAGCTAGTATAGATTACGGTTATCCGCACTGCGTGCGATTAACGTTAATTATACTTTATTTGAATTCACTGAGTTGTATTACCACGCAAGGCATGTAAATTACATTTGATTAATGCTGTACACAAAGAATCAACGTCTGTTTTCTCTTAAACTATGTGGGAAAAATAATTAACATTAGTTTGGAAGTGAGTGTCCGAGCATAAGGCAGTGAAAATGCATTTGTTTTCTATAGTTTCGAATCGATTACGGGCGTTTGTTTATATGCCGTTTTTGCACTCAAGCGCCCATTGAATTCCGGATGATCCCAGATCTTGTGTAATCTTGTACATGTTACTCTACTTCTTTTAACCATCAGAACATATATACAAATAAACTAATATTGCGTGCACAAAGGAGTGCAATGATTCAATAAAGCTTACTATTAGCATTAAGTAAATTCTTTTCGTTAATTTACTAGTCTCTTTTTCTATCCCCATGTTTTTTAGGCCTCTGAATCCAAACGTGAGCAGTTTCGGAGGTACTTGGAGAAGGCCGGCGTTCTCGACAGTCTCACTAGTGGTAGGGCACTTCTGAACATAAGTACTGACTCTGAGAGCAGACGTATGGTGTGATTACCTGCTGTGAACATTACACGTTGTCACAATGTCCTCCTTTCTTCCACAGTGCTGATAGCTTTGTACGAAGAGAATGAAAAACCCAACAATGCTCTGGAGTATCCTTTTGGAAAACAACCCAAAAATGTTTCCATTCAGTCAGGGAATAAATGGCCAAAGTGCTGGGGATTTATTTTTAACTATCAGTTTGACAGAACTTGGTAGTTTTCTCAGGCCAGGTGATTGAAGCTAATTGGGGATGGGCTTGGTTAATGCAGTACGCTGATGGGAGATGACTGGGTTGCTATTGGAAGCAGTATTTGTCACCACAAGGGGGAAACCTTTAAGCCATATTAGTAGACAATGTATAGGGCCTAATTGGGATTATATAATAAATGCATGCAGATGTTTGCATGAAATCCCACAATGGAATGGCCCTGGTTGTGCACCCGTTTATTGAAAGTTGCATCAATAAAGTTGGTTCAATTTCAAATGGGGTGGGGTAAAGACAAGGCCGTGACCGAATATGATCCCTTTACTCCTTTGAGGGCACATATTTGAGCCGACTTTGTCAAAACGTTTTTGAGTGGGTGAATTTTTCTCACAAATGGGGGCACTTGAAATCCCTGGATAAAACCCTTATTTACAGGGTGTTGTTGAGGGGATTCAGGAGCACACTTGTACGGCAATTTCAGGAAGTAAACCGGAAGTAAAAACTTCTCGTAGTAGTAGTACAAGAGCGGGACATATCACAAACTACTCTCTTCTACTTTTGTTAATTCTATCTTCATAATCTACACTTTGTAACCATTGTCATATGTAAACTGATATTCTCAATAAAAAAAAAAAATATTACGAACTACTTCCTCACTAGTTTGGAAAGAGTTTTGCAGGATTTATTTTGCACGCTGCTTGCAAAGTGAGGGGAGAGGGCACATAGTAGACAGGGGTCTGAGAGTGGATGGGACAGGGGACAGGGAGCAGCGGGCAGGGATCATTCGGTCATAGCCAATGAGGCCTTAACATGCGCCCCAGTTTTCTGAAACAGCACCTGGGCGTGGTGAGCCCCGAGCCGGTGGACGTAGAGACCCTGAGACTGGAGTTAGCCGATCTACACCAGAAGTACGACCTCCTAGTGGAGGAGAACAAAGAGCTGAAGACCAGGGTATAACCATAACGTGCCTAATTAGTCCTAATTGGTGTATGTTTCTGATTGGCCCGGACAGTGTGCAATTAAGGACATTGTAGATTTAAATATTTATTAATAAGAAGGATATTTACATACGTTTATGATGTCTTTGTGCCTTCTGAAAGTATCTAAAAAAATATATCAATTGCACTAAAAAAACTGTCTGTACCAACTGAAGAGTCTACTGTTATTTAGAATTACATTTTTTTTTTTTTTTTTTATTTAAGTTGTTTGAAAATATATATTTTTAATTTTCTTCCTGGTCACTTTTTCCACAGCTTTTGCAGTATGAGCCTGCACAAGAAGCTGGAGCAGCTGAATAATCGCACTGGGGCGTGGCAATATTTCTTTTCTCTCTCTTTCTCTCACTGATGATCACTTGAAAGTATGGCAACACTGGACGTGTAAGGGATTTTCTCAAATTCTGTAAATAGGAGACAAAACTTTTTTCTTTTTTTTTTTCTATCCACTATTGAAGTTTCGATGTAAGTTACACTATTTTAGTTTTATTGTATTTTTTTTATGTATGGGGGGAGGTTGGGGGTCAATACATAGTTTTTGAGCATCAAAGGATTGCCCTGTGGTCTTTTTATTTTTTATTTTTTGAAGCTGCCTCATAGTTTGATGGCTAGAAGTCAGTTGTCTACAGTGAGGGTGACCAGTTGTCGACAATGGAATGCGGCTGGTTTGGAATTACATGGATCAGTCCTGATCTTGATGTAGGATGTGACGCGTATCCCATGGTATTTTCATAGGAAGTCTTTTCTGTTACTGTATGTGACATGGAAATGGACAGTTTTTATTTTATTTTTCATGAAGTAGAGCTGCATTGGCTTCAAAACGTCACACAGTGCTTTTGTGTGTAAACACGGAAGGCAAGAGCTCACTGACAAAACTCACAACACAACTTTAAAATGGAGGCAGAAATTGTCGTATCATATAAGTCTCAGAGCGGCAACTTTAACCCACTTTTAAATGCAACTTTGAAACAAAATCACAGTAACACCAAATGCTTCCCAAAAGTCAAGATTTATAAATAAATAAAAAAAGAAACGAGAAAAAATATATACATTTCAGATGATTTGTACATGATAAAGCAACAACCTTTTTACACACCTTTGGTTTTACAAAAACAGAATTCACAAAGTTTCATTTAATTTTAGATCTGAGCCTTTGTTCTGGTTGTTTTTTTGTTTTAAAGGTACAGTTTCCAGTATAGCATTAAAGGTTTCCAGTATACCATTAGCTAATTCCCCCTCAGGCCAGATACATATGTATGCTACAAAATGGAAACCGTTCGATAATCTTTCAGCCTCTATTACAGCGATCTGTGTTTAAAGATGGAAGATAACTGCAGTAATGTGATCTGACAGAAGAAGAAAAAAGAACGGAAGTTGAACTTACTAATGTTGCACCCGGCCAAACCGTCTCAACAGGGTCTGTAATTAAACGTGAAGCATTGTGTTGTATGAGTGGCATTTTAAAGGAGATGAATAATGGTGTATTAAGCTGTCATTGTTGCTGTTGCTGTCTTTAGGGCAGCTTGCTTGGTTTTGTAATGGACTCTCTTCACTAAATCTCAGCGCTATGGATGTTTTTGCACTACAGATAAAATGTAAAAAAAAAAAAACATTTTTTAAAACTTGGCTTCTGAATGTCTTCCTCAGCCTGAGGTTGCTTTGCTCCTTGCTCTGACATGGAAACACTCCCTTGCTTTCATATTATACATAAAAAATAATCCTGATTATGGGGTGGCTGATTTTGGGAAAACTTATTTTTATTGAGTTGAATTATTGTTGAAAGGGGGGCAGGATTTAAAGGAATGATGGAAACTGTTCAATCACATGTATAAAACCGCTAGTAAATGGTAACCAAAAAAAAAAAACTAACAAAAAATAAGTACATCAGCTCATAACTCAGTGTTCTGCTCATAAGAATGAGGTAATGTCTGCTTCTAATAATAATGCTTTGCATTTATATATCACCTTTGTCACACTCAAAGCACTTTGCTTCTGGTGTTTAAAATGTTTTATCATGGGTGCCAAATCAAAAAAATAATAATAATCCTGCAGTTTTACTGCTCTATGGACTTGGCATGTGTTTTTCCCCTTTTAATAACTGAAAGACGTTTATATAGGTTATACACATTTTACACCCTGTAGATCACACAGCGCAATAGGAGAGCCAGCAGTGATTGACAGCTGGTCACCTGTGGACGCCTGGAATCGTGCTAATGCTGCAGTAGACTGGAACTCCAGTCCTGGAGGGCCGCAGTGTCTGCAGATTTAACTCCAGTCCTGGAGGGCCGCAGTGTCTGCAGGTTTAACTCCAGTCCTGGAGGGCCGCAGTGTCTGCAGGTTTAACTCCAGTCCTGGAGGGCCGCAGTGTCTGCAGGTTTAACTCCAGTCCTGGAGGGTCGCAGTGTCTGCAGGTTTAACTCCAGTCCTGGAGGGCCGCAGTGTCTGCAGGTTTAACTCCAGTCCTGGAGGGCCGCAGTGTCTGCAGGTTTAACTCCAGTTTGGAGGGTCGCAGTGTCTGCAGGTTTAACTCCAGTCCTGGAGGGCCGCAATTTCTGCGGGTTTAACTCCAGGAGGGCATTATCTACAGGTTTTTATGGTTTCCTTTCAACCAGCAGCTAACTTAGACCTTTAAAACAAGGCGTGGTCTCTGTAGCCAATCAGAGACTTAAGTTACATGCTGAAGAAAAACACCAAAAATCCCAACAGTGCAGCCGTCCATGACTAGAGTTAGAGTTCCCTGATGTGATGTTTTGCCCAGTGCGTCAGAGTGCGTTCCCTCCGCCACTCTGGCCTTGAACGTATGGCGGTAAAGGTGCGTAAACGCTCAGATCCGCAGGTCAGTGGCAGCCCACCTAAGCGACGTCCGGTGGGCCGTTAAGAGCCTCCGTGGGCTGCGCCGGGACTCAGAGCTCGACTCCTCCACCGATTCGGGGGTCTGTGACCGGCCGGGCCGCTTGGGGTCCAATCTGGAGGCTGTCCGGGCGCCGCCGGCATCGAAACGAGTCCTGGCGCCCGCCTCGCCGCTCGTGGCGGTGTCGGGTTTCCCCTCCACCGAGGGCACGCTCACCTTTCGCTGTTTCCGCCCACCCTCTGCCAACCGGGCGTTACCAGGTTCCGCCTCCTTGCTGTGGGTGGGCAGAGGGGCGGGGCCTTTCTCGGGCCCCGCCTCCTTCTTGAGTTGGGTCGAGGGAGTATCCTTGATGGGCGGCGAGCGCGCGTCAGGGCCGGTGGTTTTGGAGTTTCTGTTTCCCTTGCCGGGGCTGGGCGGGGCCTCCTTGCTCGCCTTCAGCCCGTCTTTACCGTCGCCCTGGACGGGCATGAAGGCGGAAGGCGGGTAGACGCGCCCTTCGGCCTGCTTCTCCGCCGATGGACTGTAGCCGCCGGGCGAGGTGGGGATGGCGGGCTTGGGCCCCCCCACGGTGGAAGAGCTCACGCACTCCCGGGGCTTGTTGGCGCAGTCGTCGTCCAGCTCGTCCCTCAGGTACGGGTAGTAGTCCAGGATGCCGCTTTTCATCTTCTTGTAGCCCAGGTGCAGGATCTCCAGGAGGTTGAGGAGGAGGGACACGGCGGCGATGCCCTGCATGAACGCCATGAAGACGCTCTTCTCCGTGGGCCGCGAGACGTAGCAGTCGACGGCGTTGGGGCAGGGTTCGCGCTCGCACTTGTAGAGCGGCTCCAGGCGGAGGCCGTAGAGCAGGTACTGACCGGCCATGAAGCCCACCTCCACGGCCGAGCGCGCCACGACGTGCGCCACGTACGACCGCAGCAGCGAGCCGCGCAGCGGCGCCTTGCCGAGCTTGTGCCGGTCCAGCTGGCGGAGCTCCCGCTCCAGCCGCCGCCGGTCGTCCGCCAGGTCCGCGCGGACCGTCTCCAGCTCCCGCCGCAGCTGCGCTCTCGTCCGCTGCCGCTCCTTCTCCAGCGCCCGCAGGCGGTAGAGCGCGTGGCCCATGTACGCGAGCGAGGGCGTGGACACGAAGATGATCTGCAGCACCCAGTAGCGGACGAGCGAGATGGGGAAGGCGCGGTCGTAGCACACGTTCTGGCAGCCCGGCTGCTCCGTGTTGCAGATGAACTCGGACTGCTCGTCGTTCCACACGTCCTCCGCCGCCACGCCCAGCACCAGCATGCGGAAGATGAAGAGGATGGTGAGCCAGATCTTCCCCACCATGGTGGAGTGGACATGGACCTCCTCGAGGATCCCGCCCAGGAAGTGCCAGTCCCCCATCTTCACACGTGCAGTGCTGTGCCTGGGGGTGGTCCCGGGGCAGGTAAATGGGCAGGGATAGAGCAGACAGAGAGAGATTTAAATATGGGGCTTGGAGAGGGGTCAGGACCAGGGTGTGAAATTAACACTTGCCACCAGCCAAATGCTGGTTACGTTTTGATTGGGGCTGGTAACATTTTCGACTCCAGCAGCCTCTTTGGTAGGTAACCAACCAGGTTGTGTTGTCGAAACTTTAATAAACCACTATTCATTCAAACACTGGTTCTCAAAATATCTAGAGTCTAGAACCCACTTAAATAGGACTCCACCCTTTACTATAATGTTCTGAAACACACGTTAAAATATGAAATGAAAATGCAGTTTCATTAACTATTTTAGTGACTGAAGAGTATGTAGGCGAATGCATGTGGAAGGGGGGGCATGCCGTTAAACACTGGCTGCATGATACGAGTATCGCAGGAATGGAGTTATAACGCTGGATTCAGCCCACGACAACGACCAGGACTACTCCATGCTACGGTTCCTTTAAACAGAGATATCCCTGAATGGCAAAATCAGATTCATAAAGATTTAATACATAATGATAAACGATCATGTGAAATCGTAAATAGGTCTGCAGAAACGAAAAATAAACATGGGTCGAAGTTTTTTCTCATCGAGTTATACAATGTTAATTTTCTCCGTCGCTATTTTACGCACGTAAAATGCATTTACATAGTGATTGGAACATGGTAGCTATTATCCATAACGTTCATGGAGTAAGGGCGCTCTGGAACACTCAGAAGAAACGAATTGTTGACCACCTCGTGGTGGTCCAGTGAGCTGGGAATTATGTGCGTATTTTCCATTTGTCTACGGATATTTCCGCGTGGCTTCACAACAAGCGGGGTAAAAATAAAATAATCGTAAACCCCATATTTTATCTACCTTTACCCTTAAAGTCTGTTCTGCTAAGTTACTGCGTTTGCCGCATTTGATTAAGTTGATAATTCCGTGGGTATTAAAATGAAGTCATCACCATTACCTGCCGTTTTCTGTACCAAAGAGGAGAGAGCTCTCGTCTTGACTGCAACTTAAAGGTATGTTAAGAGTAAACCCAAGAGACTTAAGTTGTGTCGCAAACTCCACTAGTTCCCTCTATAGTGGACTAACTAGCATGTCAGCTATTTCCTAGAAATTGGCTGAAACCCCAGTTAGGCCACTATATAGGAGCTAGTGGACAATTTGAGACACTGCCTTGAACATCTACAATTTTACTGTGTAAATTAACAGAGGAACAGCAAGCTTACATTTCGTGTGTAAAACTGAAGTTACATATAAACACTGTAAATCTGGACATGGTGTCAATTAGTCCAATGTAGCCTACTGTACATCACATCACCAAACCCCGAGGCATAAAAGTAAATTAAACAACACAAATGTCACGTCTTCATCCTTCAGAACTACAATTTCGTTATGCTACTGGTAGCTATGTTTCTATAAAAAAATAAAAGTTTCTCTCACTCTGTGAGAACTTTTAGACAGATAGGAGGAATCAATGTGTTAGTCATTGCCATTTACCTTGCAGCAGTGTGAACAGACTGCCGGCGATTTAAATCCCCACGGGTCATTCAGGCACAACTGGGCCGCCAAAATATTCAAAATCGTTGTTGCTCTGTCTGCATCTGACCCTGTGCTCGGGTTAGTTTTTCACCTGAACTTGGGTGACCCTCCCGTCTGTCTTTCTCTCACTCTTAGTTTTTTGGACTGCGCAAGGAGCTGCCTAGTGGAACACGGGCTTCGAGTCACGCGTAAATCAATAAACAGGAAACCGCTATATTGCAAATGAACGCCTGCGTCCTATATGAAATCGATCTGGCGTCGTGTGTCCGTTGCTGTCTGCAAGCAGCAATGCGAACTGCAAATAAATAACACGGTCGTTTAGCAAGCAGTGTTTGCAGACACGCGGTGCCAGCGTTCAGTACTGTGCAAAAGTCTTAGGCACATGTAAAGAAAATCCTTAAGGCGAATATCCTTTCAAAAATAATTAAATTAAAAGTTTCTAAATATCAAACAATTCACTACAAAGAACAGTAAACAATAAAAAACAGAATCAAATCAATATTTGGTGTGACCACCCTTTCCCTTTAAAACAGCTTCAACTCTCTTTGGTACACCGTTGTTCAGTTTTATAAGAAAATCAGCTGGTATATTGTTCCAAGCATTTTGGAGAACTTGCCACTGTTCTTCTGCAGAATTTGGCTGTCTCGCTTGCTTCTGTCTGTCCAGGTAATCCCAGACAGCCTCGGTGATGTTGAGAACAGGCCTCTGTGGAGACCATACCATCTGTTGCAGAACTCCTTGTTCTTCTTTTCTCTGACGAAAGTTCAATTAGGTTTTTGGAAAATCAATGTTTGGAAATCTACAATTTGCTCTTTTCTACTGACACACTAATGCAGAAGACAAAAAATAAACATCTAAGAAAAAATCTACATAAAAAATCTAGGGTGCCTAAGACATTTGCACAGTACTGTAGGTAAAGGTTGACGCAAATGCAGGGTACCGATCATGGAATCGTCTTTTCTGCTCAATATGCTCCAATTCGGGACTGGAGTCAGCATCACTCACTGACCTGATATTAGGCAATTGTCTGGCTGTGCGCTACGCCATCGAGCAGTCGAGAGTTGATACAGCGCTTTTCACATGAAACGAAAAACCAATTCAGTACATTGACTGGCTGGCAACTGGCAAGTCTAAATTATGGCTGTAGTAGAAAAAGTTAAATCATTAACATTTTTTTTATCAATAGTTTGATATCGGGCCTTCTCTAAGGGGATCCGAAGGTTATTATATGCGTTACAATCTTTTGTTCATACAAGATTCTGTTTTTCTTTTAAGTATATTTTTTTATAAAAAAATATATTTCTCCTCATTCTATGGCTACTGATCCGTGTCTCTGCTGATGGCAACGCTGCCCTATAGCAAGAGGAAGAGAGTAATCAGAAGCAGAAATGCAATATAAGTGTAATTTGTAGCCCAAAGACAGTACACATAGGCTGGGAGCTCTGTTCTCATAATAAAAAAGTAAAAAGGGCCAGTTCCAGAATTTCCACAGCAAATTTATGAGGAAAATATACACTAAAATATACACCTGTAGAAAACATACACTAAAGGGCCAAGTAGCCAACACACCTTTCAAAGCCACCCTTTAATGATCACGCGATATTGTTCCACTGTTTTACGCGCCTACCCAAAACACGCACTTCACTTCTGTTCCACGGCTACGTAATGCTTTCTGATCAATGCATTACCCTGTGCTGACTGATCGATGGGTCATGTCCGATTTCATCCTCAGTTGGTTACCCCTGAATGTAATTAAGTTATTCCTTCCAGCTGTAACCACATTTTATTCCATTTGAAAATAATCAATGGTGTGAACTTTTTACTTTTACTAACTACGCATGTTAATTTATAACGGGAGGGGCTAGTGCAGTAGTCATTTTGTGACTGAAAATGGTCAAACATGTGGAACATGGGACTGGTGCTATATAATAATATACAACATACAATGAGCACCATAATTCATTGGACAGTGACGCATTTTTTGTTATTTTGGTTCTGTACTCTAGCACTTTGAGTTTGAAAGGATACAATGACAATGAGCCTCAAACCATCACTCTGCTGCCAGATATGCAGTAGATATGGATGGATCACTTTAAGGTTGGTTTCTCCTGGCAGATGTTCCTATTGATCTCTATGGAAAAATAAGTCAGGAGAAACTACCTTTCAAGTTGTCCATCCATATCTGGCAGCAGAGTGATGGTTTAAGGCTTGTTTGATACATCAGACCCTTGATGACTTCGAGCCATTTAGCCAACCATGTGTTCCTTACTGTTCCAGTGTAATTTACAGCTTAATCTAGTACCACCCCCCAATTTCCATAGAGATCCATTCAAATGCAGAGAGGCTATAGTATCGCTTGTAGGAGTACCAGAAAATAAGATATCAAGAGTCTTTTGATATTGTTGGGTCACAGACATCAGGAAGTCATGGCATGCAAAGGATATACGACCAAATATTAAAAATGATTACTTTATTATACATTATGTTAAACTCCAATATTTTTTGATGCCTGAAAATGGGGGTGACTAAGTACAAAAGGTTCTATAATTTCTAAACGGTTCATCTGATATGGATGAAAATACCCTCAAATTAAAGATGACAATTTGCACTTCAATTCTATCCTTAAATGGTGCTCTGCAGGGGAGGACTGACGAGAAACAAACAAAAACGGAACCGAACCGCCCTCGCAACATTACGGAAGTGCAACACCATAGAGTAGAAATGTGACCACCACATAGTTCTGTTGCAGTCAAGATTGGTTCACACTTGGGAACAGCAGGAAAAAGGATAAATTCTGGATCCGAACACAGCCCAGGATTGTACACCACTGGTCTAAATCAAACGGGATTGGATGTGTGTGTGTGTGTGTGTGTTAGGGTAGGAAAGTGTTGAGTTTCAGACCACAGAGGCAAGTGTGTTCTGAGGGAAGCCCTGTACTGGACTGTCCTTGGTCTCGTGAGCCATACACCCCAAAACTAGCTTTTAAATTATGTTCCGGTTACAGAACACTGTGCTGTGTTTCAGAGTAAACACTAAAGAATTGATCGGCGGGGAGGCGTTTTTGGGAGAGACCGGCCAAACCATGTCACCCCATTATCCCCCCTCCCCATGAAATCACCCTGCTCTTACTCCTGTGGCTTTGGACATAATTCCTCTAACAGCCCCTAAGGACATGATCAGCTGTGCTTGGATGCGGTTCCTATGGTGATCTCTTAGAACATGGCACCTATAATGGTTTCTAAGCACACAGCTTCTATATGACTATATGCAAGCAATGATGTATACCAGATACACATTTTATTTTCTATTTTTTTTATTTTGTTTTTTTAACTGTGCAGTGTTGTATGCATCACTGTGGTGTCAAACAATTTGCAAAGTCTGAGTTTAAATGTGGGGAAAAAAAAGATAAATGAAAAGAAACTGAAGAAATAATGGCTCTAGAGATTGTCGAGTCTAAATCAATGTGGCACTTCCGAAAACACTGGAACATTCCGTAAATCTGGTGGCCATCATTGAAGCGTGATTGATGGTCTTTTTTTAAAGAGCTGCTATAAGCTAGTTTTTTTTTTTTTGGGGGGGGGGGGGGGGGGGCGTGTCCAGTACAGGCTTGGGCTGGTCTTTTATATCAACGCGGGTAACTGCACACGTAACCCGACCAGATACGAGGGAGCCCAGCCCCGCCCACCTCTCAAAATTCCCTATAAAACAGGCGCCACAAAAACCTTGAGCCCCATGGCTCTCCTGGACCAGGGCTGCAGACACTGTTTCTGCTCGGTTTCAATAAACACAACTACTAAGACCCGAGACTTTTCAGAATTGTAAAAAATATTTTATTGCAATAAAGTCCTAGTACTGCATGGAAGTCGGAAGCATTTACCCGTATTCTCAAAGAAAAAGAATAAAAAAAGAAAGAGGAATACTTATTGAAATATCTAGTGCTACAACAATACGTTAAAAAAACACTGGAATTTGGTAGGTGCTGCCCTCTACTGTTGTTGAACAGTACTGCGCTGTAACAACATGAAACTGATTGAGATACTGCAGAGGAGCAGTTTCACTGCACACACTGTTGTAACCGCTTCCCGTTTGCTGATTTTGTGTCAGTGGAGAACTCTGGCTAGCTGCCAAACTGTGACAATGACTGTTGAAACAAAACAAGAGAACTTAACCCTTTGAAGAGTACGTGTTTTGGAATGTTTTTTTTTGTCGGTGTTCTAAAGATCCATTGCTTTCAATGCTGATGCTGTTACATCAGCATTAGAATGTTCAGTGAAGAACATTCTAATCCCATATTTGTGATCTTACACCTTAAAGGGTTAAGGCAGGTTTGGGGACAGAGAGTGATGGAGGGAAGGGGGAGGGAAGGTCGACTTTGTGTGTCCTCTTTTAGCTGTAATAGAGAAATAGCAGAGCACCTTTGGTTCATCTTTCCAAAATCAACTCCCACGCCTGGCACAAAGCCAGCCAGTGTAGGACAGCACTACACACACACACACACACACACACACACACACACACACACACACACACACACACACACACACACACACACACACACACACACACACACACACACACACACACACACACACACACACCCCGTCAAAACACAACATTGCAGACATCAATATGCACAAAATGACGCAGACATACACACATACTGTACATATATACACACAACCATGATCAGAGCTATATATGGCAAAGAAACAGACATGCCTGCTATGGAATGCTTAAATGCTGATGTGTTCAGTGGCGAGCGAGCGAGCGACCACGCATGCATGCACGCACGCACGCACGCACCTGTACTTGGATTGCTGCTGACGATTAGCCACTTTAGCATCATCTCACGGTCAGCAGTTAAACACATGTAAACATCTTAATTACGCTTTTCCCAAGTAACTCAAATGAAACGCATTATTCGATCATTTAAAATTTTCTCTTTTACAAAACCCATAATTAAAAATACTGTCTGAATTAGATTAATATACAAGTATTAATATTGTAATTTAGACAGTGTTAAATGCCTGCCAGTTCTGGGTATCATATTGTAATAATATTAAAAATCATCATCAATGTTGGCTTCTGTGCTTTCCATATGATTCAGGAGGCCCTGTGACTTAGTTCTGATCTAAATCTTCAGCCCATAGAGCTTAGACTAACGTTTTCTGAACGTTCTCCTAGCATTCTCAGCACAAATGGCTCAGCACAGGGCATTGCTCTCTACCTGCGATTTAAAATGACCACCCCCCCCCCCCCCCCCCCCCCCCCCCCGCCCCGCCCACCACCACTGCATTACGGTGCTGGGGAAAGGAAGATGTTGAACATGATAGCGAAGGCCAGGAAGAGGAGGTATCCCACAATGCAGAGCCAGAAGCGAGGGTCCTTGAGGAGCTTCTGGTCGTAGCTGCTGAAGAAGATGTAGCCGATGGTCATGCCTGCCACACCGCCTCCGATGTGGGCCACAAACGACACCTGGAAGAGACGGGAGTGTACCAGTGAGCCGCGCGTGCGTGCGTGTGTGCGTGTGCGTGCGTGTGTGTGTGTGTGTGCATGCGCATACGTGTGTGTGTAACCAGGGTGAGTGCATACGTGTGTGTGTGTGTTTGTGCATAACCAGGGTGTGCGCATACGTGTGTGTGTGTGTGTTTGTGCATAACCAGGGTGTGCGCATACGTGTGTGTGTGCATAACCAGGGTGTGCGCATACGTGTGTGTGTGTGTGTGTGTAACCAGGGCGTGAATGCATACGTGTGTGTGTGTGTGTGTGTGTGTAACCAGGGCGTGAGTGCATACGTGTGTGTGTGTGTGTGTAACCAGGGTGAGAGTGCATACGTGTGTGTGTGTGTGTGTGTGTGTGTGTGTAACCAGGGTGAGAGTGCATGTGTGTGTGTGTAACCAGGGTGAGAGTGCATACGTGTGTGTGTGTGTGTGTGTAACCAGGGTGAGAGTGCATGTGTGTGTGTGTAACCAGGGTGAGAGTGCATACGTGTGTGTGTGTGTGTAACCAGGGTGAGAGTGCATACGTGTGTGTGTGTGTGTGTGTGTGTGTGTGTGTGTGTGTGTGTGTGTAACCAGGGTGAGAGTGCGTGTGTGTATATGTAACCAGGGTGAGAGTGCATACGTGTGTATACACTACTCACAAAAAGTTAGGGATATTCGGCTTTCGGGTGAAATTTCAGGATGAACCTAAAATGCACTATAACCTTTACAGGTGAAATTAATTTGACCTTCTCTAAACTTTTGAATGCACATGTCCAACTATTCAATGTTTCAGTACTTTTTGCACAACTTGCTGTTCTCTAACAAGGAGCTGAATGGCAAAATTCACAACAGGTGTTTGATCCATGAATCGACCAATAAATTTCCTGGTTCAATTAGAATTGGTATTTAAACAGTCCTCTTCATCATGCTGTTCAGATTTTGACATCATGAGACCAAGACGACACCTAACAATTGATCAACAGTACCTCGCCATTGCGAGGCTTCAAACAGGATGTTCTCAGAGGGAAGTGGCCACTGAGCTTAGAGTGTCACAGAGTGTCATCAGCAGGTTGCAACAGAGATACAGAGAGACTGGAAGAGTCACAGAAAGGCATAGAAGTGGACGTCCTTTGGCCATATCCCACACTGATGACCGCTTCATTGCGAACAGTGCCCTGCGGAACCGGATGATGAATGCCACTCAACTCCAGGCACATTTAAGGGAGGTGAGAGGCACCCAAGTGTCACGTCAGACCATTCGAAACCGTTTACATCAGCGTGGTCTGCGTGCTAGACGACCTGCAAGGGTACCTGACCACACCACCAGGCACAGGCGTCATCGTCTTGCATGGGCCAGGGAGCATTTACGCTGGACGAGGGACCAGTGGGCCTCAGTGCTGTTCTCTGATGAAAGTCGATTCACGTTGAGCAGAAATGATGGCCGCCAACGATGTTGGAGACGTCAAGGAGAGCGCTATGCATCAGCCACTGTTGTCACCAGACGACCCTTTGGTGGTGGCGGTGTTACAGTGTGGGCAGGTGTGTCTAGTCAATACAGAACTGCCCTACACTTTGTGAATGGTACAGTGACAAGCCCATACTACCTGAATAACATCATTAATCCAGTCATTGTGCCCCTGCATGAACAACACAGGCCTAATTTCATCTTCATGGACGACAATGCTCCAGCTCATCGAGGTCGCATCATTAGGGAAAGGCTGCTGGAGACTGGGGTACCTTAAATGGAGTGGCCTGCACTTTCTCCAGACCTGAATCCCATAGAAAACCTATGGGATCAGCTGACTCACCGTGTAGAGGCTCGTAACTCTGTACCCCAGAACCTCAATGACCTGAGGGCCGCCCTTCAAGAAGAGTGGGATGCCATGCCTCAGCAGACAATAAGTCGACTTGTGAACAGCATGAGACGTTGTTGTCAAGCTGTAATTGATGCTCAAGGGCACATGACAAGTTATTGAGACATTGACATTTTTCTTGTGGTATACCCACCACTGTTGTTGGCTTTTGTTTCAATAAATTGTTTGAGATGAGGAAATCACCATTGCATGCTTCTACTTAAATGCCCTACTTTCATGATACGTATAATATCACTGTAGCGTGAACTTACATTTTCCATAAATTTCACCCAAAAGCCAAATATCCCTAACTTTTTGTGAGTAGTGTATGTAACCAGGGTGAGAGTGCATACGTGTTCCCCACTGCTGCTAAAGCTTACAGTGTTTTGGAACATTATAACAGAATGAATGTGTTTGTTTTGGAACATTCAGAAGCCTTAAGGTTAGCAGCTACAGAAACCCACTCCACTGACCAGCCCGGTACATTCCGGCCTGGTTATTTAGGTCAAGTAGTCTCTTAAAAAAATGTTTTTTCCCCCAATTTGGAATGCCCAGTTGTATACACCAGCGCTCACTGATGGAATGCTATTGCTTCAGGGAGAGCAGGAAATGACACGCTCTCTTCCCGAGCCGAGCACTGCTTATCGCACAGAGATGAGTCTGAGGAAGACACTTCACACACTGCTCATCACGTGGACCTGTGTGCACGCGACCGACCAGCGGGGGTCGTTAGAGAGCAATGAGACACTGACCTGCCCGACGGAATCCTCCGTAACCCTGAGCGACGCTACCGCCAATTATGATTGGCCCTGCAGGGCTACGAGCTACAGTTGGCACGGGCACAGAAGAAGTGCGCTGGAAAGCGCTGTCATGACAACAGTTCAAGTAAGCGGCAGCGCCATGGCGGTTTTATTAGAATTTTCACATTTTTTCACGATTTTCAACACCATTCCTTCAAACAACCTTTTATTTCTGGATTTACTGAATACTATTTTGCAATGCCTTGTGTTTTATGGAATACCATCTAGGCCTACTTCGGGAACACTAATGCAAAGTAGCCCTTTTGCTAATTTCCTGCTTGTGATGAATGTTTTTACTTGTACCCCGTGCTTGATAAATGCTTAAGATTAATCAGTAATTATGCTGTAGTGCATTATATTTATATATTTTTGCACTATATTAGCCCTCTTTTCCTCATTATGCCTCAAGGAGGGATGAAGCCATCCTGTTAAATGCACTGTAATTACCCAGAGTTCCATGGGGGACCTGGAGGCCAGTTTGGCCGCTGAATGGAGAGGGCTGGTTTGAGAGTATCCAAGGAGACCGATTAGACTCCAGAGAGAGCGAGAGAGAAATCCTTGTGCCACACAGAGGGGAAGCTAATTGAGTGGGAAGGCCTTCATTTTTGTAGGAAACCCCCCCCCCCCCAGAGGGGAATTCCACACATCCACAGAGCCGAGCCAAAGAGGATGAAGGAGAAATGCAGGAGCTCTGTCCTGTAGACACGCTGGGGGAGAGACACGCTGCTCTCGTCTGATTTTTCCCTTCACTAAAAAAAACGTATGTGGGGGAAATCCAAGTCAGAAAGCACTGCTGGTTCACTTCAGATGCCATAAGTGCCTTTTCTGCGAATGTGTTTAACAGCGTTTTAAGTTTCAGTTTCACGGTTCAGGCGACCTTTGACACAGGCAGCGACCGAGAGTGACAAGGCCCACAGGAGTGGCCGAGGAAAGTTCCTGATTTGTCGCGCTCTTCCCTAGCTTCTCTACTGAAACAGGATGTGTAGTCAATCATTCGAGATGTTCTGGTCAATTTATGACTCAGTTGACCTTTTAACATCTCAGTTGACCTTTGAACCAGGAAGCAATCAGGAGTGACATCACAAGCCTGTGGGAGTGGCTCAGACTCAGTTGACGTGTCCAGCATTCTGACACAAAATGGATGCCGTGCTGCACATGGCCCCGTTCCCCCCACCTCCACCTTCACGTCATTAGATGAAAGGAGCTGTATCAGCAGTTTGCAACCGTGGCCCTTGACAGCCACAGTGTCTGCTGGTTTTTGTTTGTACCTGTACCTAAAAATGATCAACCAGTGAGGTGTAATTAGCCACCTTAATCGATCAATTAATCACAGAATAACAACTCTTTTCTAAAAAAAAATTTTTAAATTACATTTTTTTTAAAAAGGATCAGGGTCGCAGAGCCCTACAGTATACTATATACAGTAAACATGATCCATTATTACTATTATTATTAGTTCCTGAGTTCAGGGAAGTGTCAGAGAGACCAGCAGGAGATTCTTAGGAGTCGGTTACATGGTTTACAAGGAGTCCGGCCCCCGTTTAGCTGGGGTCAATGAAGCCCAGCTGTGCCGGGACATCACTCAGACTGAAGAGGCTGAATGGGTAAGAGAGAGAGCGCTGCGTGTCCGTATCGATTAGCACAAACTCCAGCCGACTCGCGTGATATTTCCAGACATGTCTCTCGGGCCTGTGGTGGGGGGAGGGCTGAGTGCACAGCCTTGTGGCTGAAATAGGGGGGCAGGAACAGTACCCAAACGTACCCCTCGGGGTTGGGGTGGGGTCTCATATTGCCCATTAGCCGAGGTCATGACCCTTTTAAGAGCAGATAAACTCCCCTCCCCCACAGACAGTTTATAAAGCAAGGTGCTTCAGAGTGAGGCCGATTTAAAGACAGTACCGCAGTTCTGACTGGAACCGGGATCCACAAGCTGGCGGTCCCGTTCAAGCGTTTGCTAGCTGTAAAAGTTGCGGTGGTTGCCGTTTATAATACCATCGCTGAACTCTCCATCACGATGTGAGATTACAGCAGGTATTCTGGTTGTGTCTGGTTTTTAAATGACTTTGTCATTTGCATTATTTGCATGGGAACATTGCCTCATCCAAATGCTGTTCTCACTCACTCTAGCAGCGAGATGCAACACTAACACTCAGAAACTGTAAAAACCAGGTGTGTAAATGTAGTGTGAATCCTCCGCTCGTGTCAGACACACAGACGCTCTCACCTTCAAACCGCCCTCCTCAGTCAGAAATCTTCTGTAGATGGCGAAGCCCACGTCCGTCGCCACTGAGAAGAGAGGGAAAATTAAACATTTGCACAGTGTCCTTTGATTTGACAGACAGACAGACAACACCACTGTACAGTGCCTCATGGAAACAAAATAAACATGCGGGAATGTCAACAGTGGCCTCCCATGATAACAAAATGAAGCCAGGACAGTCATGACAGCATCTTAATGGTAGAGGACAGAGAGGAGCTTAGACCAATCAGAGAGCACGTTGGTAGCAACAAATAGAACGGTGATTGGTGGAACGGTAGAACAAAGACAGCGATTGGTGGAAACACAGACTGTGCACGGCTTTGCTTTGAGGACCTACCGACAAGGACAATCAGTAGGATCCGGAACACTCCGAGCAAAGGTATCATCTCACGGAAGTTCTGCAGGAGGGGCGTGGGGCGTGAGGAGAGATGGAGGGAGAGAGAGTGAGAAAGAGAGAGAGAGAGAGTGAGAGAGAGATGGACTTAACCCCAAACCAATATGACATCAGTTCACTGCAGAGGAAGGTGGAAATATGATGTTCCACACCCAAAATAAAAACCAGTTCCCTCAGCTGTGGTCAAAAGAAAGACGTTTTCCAGTAGACTCGTCACTAAGGAAACACAAATATGACCATTTTGTTCCAGTTCAGCTCGTTGCCTTCAGTGAAAATTTTTTTTACTTTAGGGGGAAAAAAAACACTGAAGAGACACAAAATGCTAGCTTTCATTTTCAGTCCTAAAAGTCAGAGACAGAGAGACAGAGAGACAGAGACAGACAGACAGACAGACAGAGATATAGAGAGAGACAGAGACCGACAAAGAGAGAGACAGAGAGACAGAACTCACCACCACAGCGTTCATGAAGTACCCCCCCATCAGGGCATAGACCCCCCCAGAGGCCCCCACCAGGGCATTCAGAGGGTCAAAGATGGAGCTAGCCAGAGAGCCTGGGGAGAGAGGAACACAGGTCACACACCACAGGGGTGCACCGTGTGGGATGGATGGACGCACCCACAGTATCAGGAGACCCAAAATTCAGACCTGTCCTACAAATAAGATCAGGGCGGGTATTTCACAAAGCAGGATTACTGAGTTAGCTGGATAACTGCATTGAGTAAAACCCGGAACAGCTCTTTTTAATTCAGTCCATGTTCCATATTTGGGAGGGTTCTGGGTTTTACTCAGTGCAGATATCCAGCTAACTCAGTAATCCTGCTTTTTGAAATACCCCCCAGATCAGCACTGTATAAATGGCACATTTTGTTGTTGAAGGGAAATGTCGAAAAAGCTGCGCATCCTTTTTAGAAATAACCTGCACGTCCTATTTGTGGGACCAAAATGTTTGTTAACTTCTTGAAAAGTACGCTTCCGAATACACTCAACGAGACCCCGGAAATAAGTATGTCATCCAGTGGCTTTAAGAACACTACATTTAGAGAAGATTTCGCTTACTAAAATTTATCATGCAGTGTACTCAACTAGCATACTCAAAAGTACAGAAGGCCATTGATTTGGACACAGCCATAGACTTGACTCTTTCCCGATACTGCCTTGTGTCCCCTATATCTTCAGCCAGTTCTGTGCTGCTGGTCCTTCTCGTGTTTATTGCTGTTCTGTATTATACCCATTATACTAGTGTACTATTGTACTATTATACTATTGTACAATGGTCTTTTAATGGTTCATTGAGGTTTGCACAATATCACTGACACCATTGTTCTCACTTTTTTTTTTTTTTTTTAAGAGAAATTCTAACTGTTAAACTCAATATGGTTTGCATCTTAAGTCACTCTTAGTAAGCAAAGTGTATGCAAATGTTCACATTGCCTCACATTGTCTAAAATGAGTCTCGGGCGGTGACAGATTGTGGCAGCGACAAGCATGGGAATCTGCAGTGAGTGTGTGGTGATGGGCTGTGATGCACCGTGGGAAATGTAGTGTTTGTGATGGTGCTGGTACACCCACCTGCCAGGACTCCGGCCAGGTACACCATGCCAACTTCGAAGCCCTTGTGCACGAGCTCCAGGGGAATACCCAGCACCAGCTGCATCACCAAGTTACCCAGGATGTGTTCCACACTGGGGAGAGGAGGGGGGGGGGGGGGGGGGGGTAATTAGTATTTTGAATTCCCAGTAGTGGGTTTTAAATCCATGGCATGTGAATGTGGTTCCCTACATTGACACAATGGCGGTAATGCTAACGCAAACGGCGGTAATGCTAACGCAAGCGGCGGTAATGCTAACGCAAGCGGCGGTAATGCTAACGCAAGCGGCGGTAATGCTAATGCAAGCGGCGGTAATGCTAGCGCAAGCGGCGGTAATGCTAACGCAAGCGGCGGTGCTTACCCGGCGTGTACAAGCATGTATGATATGAAGCGCCAGGCCTCCTCTCTCCTGTCGGGCTTATAGCTCAGTGGACTTTCCCAGATTCCCTGGTCCAGAGTCACCCACTGTTTCTGTGGCTTCCACACCGCATAGTAGATGAACACCGCCACCTATACACATATGGACACGGACACGGACACGGACACGGACACGGACACGGACACGCACACGGACACGGACACGCACACGGACACGGACACGGACACGCACACACACACACAGACAGTGTAAGGCTTCGTTACGGCCTCTCTCAAACACACTAAAAACAAATGTTAACATATGACGGTGGCGCTGCCACCGATTCACCAGCACCGGCCCAACACTCCGAACATCACGACCGCATCGGGAATAATCAAAAAGGCAGAAGGAAGCAAGCGAGGGGGAGAGGCTGGCGGTGAGATGTGGGACACACCTGAGAGCGTTTCAGCTCACCAGCACCTGTATAAAGGCATGCGGCTTCTCTCAGTTCAGGGAGAATCGCCCGACGGGAAACTTCTGCAAGCTTCCAGCAAGAAAGGAATCCCATAATGCAATGCTCCACACGGAAAAAGTGGGCGGTCATGTTGGTTGCACTTCCTCTTTGGTTGTGAGGGCATTTCCTATATCGGATGTGAGGGCAGGATGAAGTATGGTTTATAAACGAGGGAGTGAGGGGAATATAATTACTCCCTCCCCTTTCTTAAGTTGGAACTGAATCCCACTTGGTGTGGCTGCCATATTTCATCCTGGCATTTTGGGGATTCCCCCCTTGAAGCAAGGGAAGGAAATGTCAGGAAGAAAGCATAAAATTTAGATCCGAATGCAGCCCTGGGCCCTATCTACTGCGTCTTGTTTACTGTATACTAGCATACTGTCTACTGCTTACTGCATACTCTTTAGTGACATGCAGTATGCAAAAAAAAAAAAATATATATCCTCCATACGGTTATCAGTGAAAACCCGGAAATAAGTATATCATCGAGGGATATTAAGAACACTCCATTTTCAGAATTGTCACATACTTAACAGCTTTTTTTTTTTAAATACAGTATACTATATATTCATACTCAACTGGAACACTCAATAGTAGGCAAGTGCGCTGATTCTGACACGGCCGTGGAATCCCCTCACCATCACTCCCCCACTTCCTCGTACACGAGGGAAACTGTGCACGGCCCGAGTGTGCACGGCCCCAGAGTGTGCACGGCCCCAGAGTGTGCACGGCCCCAGAGTGTGCACGGCCCCAGAGTGTGCACGGCCCCAGAGTGTGCACGGCCCCAGAGTGTGCACGGCCCCAGAGTGTGCACGGCCCCAGAGTGTGCACGGCCCCAGAGTGTGCACGGCCCCAGAGTGTGCACGGCCCCAGAGTGTGCACGGCCCCAGAGTGTGCACGGCCCCATCGCAAGGAATTCTATTAATAAAAACCTCCCCTGCTTTTGTCTCCTTATCTTTCTCTCCTGCTACAATATTAAATTATGATAATTTCTTCTTTTTTTTTTTTTGCTGGAGTTTCCATTTGAACAAATCCTGAATACAGAGCCATCACTTTCAGGGTTTGCTGATATAAAACACTTTAGCAATAGACCACAACCCTCCAACACAAACCTGTTTTTACCTTGAGGGAATGCTAGCCAAAAATAAGTACATCTCAAGTTGAGAATCTTTACCATTACATTACAGGCATTTAGCAGACACTCTTATCCAGAGTGACTTGCATAGGTTTTTGTTTTATTTTACACAGTATCCATTTAAACATCTGGATATTTACTGAAGCAATTCAGGTTAAGCACCTTGCTCAAGGGTACAACATCAGCGTACTACCAGAGAATCCAACCTTTAGGTTACAAGCCCAATGTAACCTTTAGTTTACAAGTCCACTTCCCTAATGATTACACTAGACTGCCACAGTTAATGCTATAGTTAAGAGCAGGAGACAGGAAACCAAGTGCCTTCGTTTTGGCCCACGCTGGCCAAAGAAACATGCCCCTTCCCACACTCACACACTCACACACTCACACACTCACACACTCACACACTCACACACTCACACACTCACACACTCACACACTCACACACTCACACACTCACACACACACACACAATGAAGCTTCCTCCCTTCATTGTAAAGGGCTTTGAGATTGTGAAAGGCACTATATCAATCTATTGTTTACACTGCACCTGTATTTACTTTTGATGAGTGTAAGACCTACTTTGTTTTAATGTTTACCAAACATGTCAAAATGGCTTCCTGGCTTCAGCCCTGTAAGTAAGGGCAGGGCCAGTGTGAGGGAGAGGTAGTGGACTGGGCACAGAGGGGTGGAACAGAGATGTGAAGAGAGATGGAATTAAACACAAGCGTTTCTCAGTTCTGACGCGTCAAGGCTGCAGAGCCAACCGCTTCTCACAAATAACTAGGCTGGCTACGTCAGAAGCGTGTCGGTTTGTAGCGGTCCAGTGGAAAAAAAAAAAATACTATAAACCAACGCACTTCCGTCTTAGCCGGGCTAGTTATTTGTGAGATATAAATAACAAACAGTTTCCTGGCCCTTAAATATGCCAGGGATATCCGATTTGTGCATCAACGCAACTTCAGTTCTCTGTTTATCAGAGAACATTAAACAGGAAACGGGTGGGGTGTGGATTTGGGCCTACCTCCGCTATACTGACGAGGATGATGAAGATCGGAGGGGGACAGCAGTTGGCTCTCTCCAGGTACTTATTTCGGGACCGTTCTGGAAGCATCCATTTGGAGATTGAGCGCTGGAACCTCTCGCAACACCCCGCCTTGGCCCTTCCCCCTTCCCCCACGTCACGTGGCTGTTCGGACAAGGGGTCCTGCTCCTCGATATCCAAGTTGTCCACCATGATTCAGCACCTGGAGACAGAGAATCGACTCAGTGGTTAAACACACAACTAGCCTGCATTCAGTCCTTGAGTCTGACTTACAAGTCAAGTTCTAAACTTTTCTTCACAAAATCAGGTGAATTATTAATTTCAATTAATTTGCTGTTAATTGTTAGCCAATGTTAAGGACCAATGTTGATTGAATCCTAGCCACAGAGTTGGCTGCATTTCCTCAGCATGGCCAGTTCCAGGAGAGCTACTACACACCAGCTCTAGCTGATTTTTCACATCCTCTTCCAGGCTACAGTTGCATCTTCTTGGCAGCTCTCAATCGCATGCTTTTGGCCCTCCTAATCCCTAGGCACTTTTCCACTGTCAGGCGACACTTTTCCACTGTAGGGGCGTGGCCATGGTTAAGGGCGGGGTTATCAACAGGCTTAGCTGGCCTTTATATCAGACCACCCCCTGCAGCCATGTTAATTCCTGTGTATCCCAAAATAACATTGAAAGCTAATTTAACGTTACTTTGCTACGTTTGGAACAAATGGAAAGCAATCGTCAGTACTGGTCTGCAGAAGAAACAAAACCTCTTCTTAACATCTGGGCTGAGGAAAATGTTCAGCGTCAGTTCGACGGAGTTTCTATTTCTAGAAATGAGGATGTGATGAATAGTCGCCGAATTGTAGCCTATTCAGCGCACTACTGCACAGGTTAGGGAGAAACTGAAGAAGTTGAAGCATAGTTACAGAGCTACGAAAATCCAAAATGGGCAAAGTGGTGCCCATCGGAAGAATAATTTTCCACGGTTCGAGCTTATGGAGTGTGCTCAGACATCGCCCCGCTGAAACTGGAGAGAACGTCCAGGACACAACAGTCTTGCCACAGAAGACCGAACAAGGGGCGTGGCTACAGTCAAGAATGGGGTTATCACATGTAGCTTGTTATCAAAATACAGAAGTCAGTGGTCATCTTTTCACTGTTGTAGGATCAACACGAGCTCGCGTCAAGACGGCATTGTATGGGAGGGAATTAGAGTAACATTGCTGACATTCGACCTGGCCTAATGTGGATATGCAACTATTGGATGTACACAACTGCTTACAAACAAGGAGGGCTGAATAATGAATACTTGACTGAAGCAATTTAGGTCAAGCATCTTGCTCAAGAGTGCCACAGCAGTGTTCCAACTAGGAGTTGAGGCGGCAACATCCATGTTTCTACCCCTGGGATTGCAGTTGCTTTATCCATGGCACAGAAAAGAGAGTTCGCACCACCTTGAATTTGAACAATTGATTTTGATGTCCGAAGATAAATCCTCCCTATAGGTCAAAAGATATACAAATAGTCCCTTTAATGGCAAAGGTGATAGCGAGTACAGTTTTGAGCTTCTGCCCTGTTCAGGGGCACAGTTTTATCAGGTTAAAAATGCACCATTTTGTAATTACGGTGTCCTCGTCAGTTGTGCAGATAAAGGCTCATCCACTTGGAGATGAAAATCTGCTCTGACGCCACACTGCTCGGCTAGGATTCACTTCCTGCTACACAGTAAACTAGTGCACTCCAAGCAAAAACTACAGAGAAACCTTTTCATAATTAGTCCATTAACTGCCAATTAAACTCATTTTTTTAGACGCTAACCTGGTATTAAAAAATATATTTACAGAGATACATTCTCAGGTGAAATAATGCAATATAGGCTTTGCAGTAGCCTAAACATATTTGCCTACATTCGCGCTACTTTAACCCGCAAGTAACCAATCAAATTGCACAAACTGTGCAATAACCTAGCCTACACACGACATGATAGGAGTTATTTTAAAGATATTCGCAAATAATAGATTCAATGACTTATTTTGTAATAAAGCATTTAAAAAAAAAAAAAAAAAAAAACACATTTCCACGTACCTGTAAATTATTAGACTATGTTCCAGGCGTAAAACGGTGTAAATACGCAACGTAGTGGTAAATTATTAATTCATTTGTAGAATAGGCTAGTATTCTGTCCAGTGCTACTCCGTGAAAAAACCCGCACATAAAATCTTCGTTGTATCACATATGTTCATTTTCGAATTTACTTAACTTTTTGGTCTTTCCATTAAAGACCAGCGACGCAAACAAGTGTTAGACGTTGTTTTTTATGTTTAACTCTTCTGTGCTCAAACTAGACGCACTCTCTACTAAAATAGCCATGCAAAATGAACAGCTTTTCTAGGAAAAACGACAGTCCCGAGTCTCTTCCTGAGAAAACCATACGGTATAATTAGACTTCGCCCTTTTTCCTGTCTCCAAGCTTCCCCACTTAAACAAACGGATGCTCAACTCTCTAAACAACATGATTCATATGCTTTAACCTGCATTCTTTCTAATCGTATAATTCCGCGTGTGAAATATTCAATACAATTAGATGTTGTTGTTTTAATGCTACCGCTCTTAGTTGCGGCCCACTTACCTGTACTGCTGGCTCGGAGACACACCTGGGCTCGATGACGTCACGCGACAGAAGCACTTCCCCGATGGCGCGGTTTGGCACAAAGAACTATCCTTGTAGTAGACATGCATCTCAAAACCTTTGTAAAATGAATGCAGTTGGACCGCGGCCAGTGTTATTACGTAGGCTACAGAACAGATAACCACGCATTTGGTTTGTTTCGAAGGCTAGTTGTTTACATGTTCCTGTTTATGTGCAGTTAAACTGGAGAAGTGGTTGCTAGAACTTCCCTCCACGTGCGATGGAGCACGCCCACCGAGATCAAGGAAGCACACTGCAAAATCGAAAATGAAAAATAACGCATTTTAATGTTCCACTCGAATTATAGTGTTCCAATTATCACTATGTAATGCACATACATAACGTTAAAATAACTTCATATTAAGGAATAATACAGCCCATACTTGCTGTATTCGCCCTGAAGGCGAAACTCTTATCTGGGATATTTAGCGAGGTCTAGTCGTTCGGCGTCCCAGTAACGCAAAACTGCAATTTATGACCCTAATCTATATAGAGAATCTATAAGTTATCCCTCTTCAAATATTTAATAATACATTAATTGAAAAATAAATTGGATGTGATCCGATTTCCAGATCCAACAGCTTATGGGCGTACAAAAAAAATAGTGCTTTTACTTTGTACAAGTAAATTATTATACTGCCTGGGTCTCAAGATGTGGACTTGGGGACACAGTTCTAACAAGGTCGTCTCCTTTTAACCCAGAACGTCCTCCAAGTGTGTAAGCAAGAAGTGATGAGAGCTGTTCCCTGGGCGTGTGCGGAACTCGCTCGACGGTCTGACCCTGAATCGGCTCCAAGCTTTTTTCTATACAGCGACGAAGGCTCTGCGTTACGAGGAAAACCGATCCAGGATTGGCTGATTCGGTCTGAAAGCACCCGGAGGTTGTCATTACACGCCACACCACCAGGGGGCGACGAACACACCTCCTCGCTACACAATTAGACTCACTAGTAAGTGTAGAAATCATGCACAGCAGTGGCTCCCTCTGTGTACACTGATTTTCATGTTAGAGGGATTATTTACCGTCTTTAAGTCACAATAGCTATGCATGCCATGACGAATAGAAGTCCAATATTCACATTGTAATTGTTTGCAATATAGCACAAAGAGAAAGGTAGAAAATGTTTTAACTGATCAAATTAAAGATGAAGGTGAACCAATAGGCTCCTAACTGGTGTGTGGACACATGGCACTTTAACCATTTGGTAAATGAACAATTCAAAAGACAAAGCAAATGACAATGAGCCAAACCTGCAGTGTTAAGTTTAAGGAAAGAATTATGAAGGAACTTAAACGCATGTATTCAACTTCCTGATTATGAGCCTATTCATTCACCTAAGTCTTGATCAGTTAAAAAGAATAGTTCCCTTTCTTTTGTAATTGTTTGCAATATAGCACAATAAGCACAATGTGAACATGGGAATTTTATTATTTGTGGCCATAGCAATCTCTGACAATGTGGTTTAAGAGGGTAAATAATCCCTCTAAACATGAAAAGGAACCCAATTAAGAAAAACAAAAGCTTGTTGAAATTCTGGGGTTGTAATTGTGGAACGAAATCCAGCGTACACAGGGGTCTTCCCCCAGGACCGAGGTTGAGAACCACTGATGCACAGAATGTCATGTTTTGCATGAACTTTAAACGAAGTAAACACAAAAATCCTTTTCTCCAATGTATTTATTCATTCAACTAAACCCATTAACACTACACAATGAACGAAATGAGGGGGGGAAACTGTACAAAGCTGAAAAAAAAAAAAAAAAAAAACTATAAGGTGTCCTTAAGAACCCAATTCTGCAGGTTTAAAAATCACTTTCCATCAGAGAAAAGCGCATGAAAGCGCAGTGACCCTGAAGCAGAAATACACCCGTCGGTATCTTCAGATACAGCACACCACGACTCAAATGGTCAGTTACGGGGAAAGTAAAGGAGTGCGCGCCAACAAAAAAATCATCTATTAAAAGAGAAATGCAGGAAGGATAAAGTAAAACAATGTCAGTACGATTTTACAAAAACGGTATTTTTAACCCGGTCGTGTTTCAGGTTGACGGCTTTACACTTGGTATGATGAACGCTGTGAATCTGTGTGGATATTTCTCTGTGGAGACGGTCTATTAATAAAAGCAACTTGCATGACAAGTTTAATGGATTTAGGAAAGCTAAGGTTTGTCAGTACATTCCATAGGTTGAAATTTGAAGGACATTCAAGAAAAGCACACACACGCACACATAAAATCCAATGGGTCCTTATCTATGTTTTGTATTTTTGTCTCAACAGTTCAGCATACAGTCTCATTGGCATTAATTACTCAGTTCCCTGAAAGACTTTGAAAAGAGAGGAATAAAAAAAAGAAAAAATCTGTTAATTGCTTAGTGGTGCTCGCTGTGGTGTAGTAATGTCGTTTTGCACTATTTAACAGCCTCCATGTAGAACCAGGCTAAATTCACACTGGCTCAGTAAATACAACTGCAAACCCACGTGACACATACTGTTCAATAAGGACACCATAACCACCCAAACAGGCCCCTTTTCACACATTTTTGGTATTCCTGTAGGTCTCAAAAAGGGCTTCATAGATACACATGCATGTTTATAAAGAACATATAATCTCCTGTTCACCTTTAACATTGTTTCCTGCTTGCAAGGACCCTGTATGAGGTGTGTGTGTGTGTGTGTGTGTGTGTGTGTGTGTGTGTGTGTGTGTGTGTGTGTGTGTAAAATAAATACATTGTAACCACTTATCTCAAGTGGTTCTGTGGTGTAAAAAAAAAATGTAAAATTAAAATTCAAACTAGATGGAGCAGAACCCCTTGAATTGAAAGCAAAACTTAAGATTTTGATTTTAGGTTGTGTTACGGAAATTAGAACCTGATCATGCAAATCACATGTGGTCACTGATACCACCAATATCAAAACTGGAACAGAAACTGGATTTTTTTTAGAATTAAAATTTAAAAAAAAAAAAACAGGAGAACTGTACAAATAACTGTATGTAGTGCACTAAAATACATGATCTGAAAAAAATATGTACATAGCAAAAAAAAGAAAAAGAAAAGTGACTTGTCAGAACTTTTTTCTATTGTCAGAACTTTTTACTATTTTCAAAAAAAAAAAGAAAAAAGAAATTCCACATCCTGGGGTGTTTTTTTTGGAGGGGGGGGGGGGGGTGTGCTGTTGGCAGGTAAATACAGAACAGTCACAGGAGCCAGGCGTTCTGCAGCTCGGGGGAATCTCACACAAATCTGCTTCTGTTGTTTTCCAAAGAGAGCGCGCACATCAATAAAAGACTTTACATCTTTTGGTTTTCTTTCCTTTAATTACAATGATGGGCCAGCAGCAAGGGTTTCAAAGTAGGAATCTTCAGGGGATTAAAATCTGGAGAAATCATGGCACCAAAACAGTTTGCAACAAAATTGAAAGGGAAAAATAAATGAAGGGGGGGGTTGGGGGCTACAGCAGCCATCTTGTAGAGCGGAGGGCTGGTACCTGCTGATTGAGTTCTTCAAGAGACATCTGAAAGACACGTAAAAACAAGTGAGAACTGCACCTCAACAATATATGTGTGTCTTTTTTTAATTTAAATTATTTTTTCCGCCCACCCCGGGGCTGTATATATCCAATTCCCACCCCAATCTGGAATGTCCAACTGTCTGCAAGCGCAGCTGCGTTCCACGCGTGAACCACCCTGTCAATTCGGGGGAGCTGGGACAGCCACGGTTCTCCTCCGAAACATGCGGTGTCCAACAGCTGCTTCTTTTCACGTGACAGAGCGCAGCGAAGCTCACACAAGAGCGCCGTCGGAGGAGGGGCCTTTCGTATGCGGCTTTGGTACGCAGTCTTACCAACGCTCTTATCGGCCAGCAGGGGACGCCCAAGAGCGATGAAATGCTGACCCCTGTCCGACTGAGCCCTCCCGTACTCTGGGCAACACATTACCAACCGGCCACAGCTGCCACTGGCAGGGCCCAGATTCCATCCGAAGCCGTGAGGCTCATCCATGCACCACAACGTGGAGCCTCTCCCAACCCCCTCTCTCCCCCTCTGCCACCCCCACAACCACCCACCTCCGCCCCCCTCTGCCAGCCCCAACCCCCTCTGCCACCCCCACAACCACCCACCGCCGCCCCCCTCTGCCAGCCCCAACCCCCTCTGCCACCCCCACAACCACCCCCCTCCGCCCCCTCTGCCAGCCCCAACCACGCCCCCCCCCCTCCCCTCCCCTCCCCTCCTCCTCCCCCCTCCCCCTCCCCCCTCACCCCCCTCCTCCTCCAATACTCACAACTCGCTGGCCTGGCTCCATATCTCCGCATGATCTGATCTTGTGTAAATTTCACAAAGGATTCATACTGTTCTGAAATGGGGGAGAAAGAGACAAAATGAAGGCCCGTTTGCTCAGGACAGGGGACTGGGGGGGGGGGGGGGGGGGGTGTCACTCAGGGACACAGTGCCACAGCTGTACCCGCCACCCCCACACACAGCATGACACAGGAAATGACATCACTGCCCACCAGGCCAGCCATTCACAGTGTAGGAGTGCGTCCCAATACTCGAAAAAATGGAGGAGAGGAGGTGGTAGTGGAGGAAAGGAGGGTCCTTTCCTCCACTACCACCTCCTCTCCTCCGTGCCCCGGAAACAGATCTTTGTGTTTTAATCTAATGTTGCTGATAACATCTTAATTACGTATTAATGGTTACATATTAATTAATGTCTCAACACAAACCGCAATGTCAGGTACATTGTATACTGTACATGCAAATACACGTACTGGAAACGTTCAGGCAGTTTTGCATACTCCCAGGTAGGAGAGGAACGGGAGTGGGGGAGTGGAGGAAAGGAGTGGTAGTGGGGGGAGTGGAGGAAAGGAGGTGGGGAGTGGAAGTGAAAGAGTGTTAGAATGAGAGAGAGATGGTATGAGAGAGAGAGAGAGAGAGAGAGAGAGAGAAGGTATATGAGAGAGATGGTATGAGAGAGAGAGATGGTATGAGAGAGAGAGAGAGAGAGAGATGGTATGAGAGAGAGAGATGGTATATGAGAGAGATAAAGAGAGAGAGAGAGAGATGGTATATGAGAGAGATGGTATGAGAGAGAAAGAGAGAGAGAGAGAGAGAGAGAGAGAGAGAGATGGTATGAAAGAGTGTACGAGTGAGCCGTACCTGCAAGTTTTGTGTTGAGGATCTGTTCGTAGTCCTGGCGGATCTTCTCCTCGTGGTCTTTCAGGAGACGCTCGCACAGGTAGCTCACCTGTCGCAGGGTGAACGAGGGCTGGTCCTTCCTCACGGAGGAGGGGCCTGGAACAGAGGCTGGGTTACCGTGGCAGCCCCGCACATGCCCACACACACACCTCCCCAAAAAGCAGCGCTCCCACGTGAAGGGTCTCAGAGGCCTCTGACGGGTCAGTACAATGCTAGCAGGCCTTCATGTGTATGTAGGGAGCAGAGTTTATGAGCTGAGATCAGAGTGCTTCTCAGCTTTTAAACAGGCAGCAGAGATCCAGTCTACACCCTACAGGCAGCAGAGATCCAGTCTACACCCTACAGGCAGCAGACCACCCAGCAGCTCTTATATCAGCTGCTATTCCACAGCCCCAGGCCAGTCACTGCATCATGTGAAAAACTTGCTAAATGGCCAAACTGTAAACCACTTGGATTGGTTAATGACCTACTGGTGTAGGGGGCTGTGTGAGTGATATCACAGACGTGTCATGAGACCTGTAATTGGACCATGAGCCAATCACTGCATTTTTACTGTGGAGGGAAAACTCTGTCACATCTGTCGCACAGTGGGGGGGGGGGGGGGGGGGGCTGGGACTGACCTGGTGGGGAGGCGGGGGCAGGGAGGGCGGGGCTATGACTCTGGCCGTCGCTGGGGCCACACCCCTCGCTCTGGTTGAAGGCCCCCTCCAGCTGCCGTCGGCGTTGGTAACGGCTGTACTCCTGCTTGATGTTGTGGAAGATCTGCTCTGTGGAGGGAAAAGGTGAGGAGGTCAGGTCAGGACTGCAGAAACTCAAACACTTACGGACACAACAGAGAGACGAGCCCAGAATGACGTCTCCTCTGCTTACTGTCATTCTTTAAATAAACAACAAACCCAAAAAATGTGAAATGACATCCATCTGGCTCCACCGTTAACGTCAGTGGTCAAAATTAAGACCGGGGGTCCAGTTCCACTGGCCTTTGCAACTGAATGGTGACGCACAGCTAACGTCCATCAGGGCG